>MCJB01048008.1:215654-235731 GCA_002018475.1 Nicotiana obtusifolia | reverse complement strand
ATATATATATATATATATATATATATATATATATATATATATATATATATATATCCATTACCTTGAGTTCTTCCACACTAAGAAAGAGACTTTTGCAATAGTTGATCACAGAGGCATTTCCCCCGACCTTAACCTCTACAAACAAAGTGTTCAAGACACTTTTGAAGACGATATTATTGGGGAAAGGAGGAAATCATTAGAGATACATATATTCACTCCAACAATTATAGGGGAAGGAACGACATCTTGATTGTTCTCTATTCTAGAGCACTGAAGGGCACGAATCTTTCTTCTACATACAACTTCTCCATAATTTCATCCATCCAATTAAGGTAAGTTTGATTTTAAGACATGCAATTATTGGGAACTCACGGAATGAGTTCAAGTCATAGTAATTGTATAAATACATTATGGGCTCTTTTCTT
The DNA here is from genome assembly GCA_002018475.1 of Nicotiana obtusifolia. Taxonomy (NCBI): domain Eukaryota; kingdom Viridiplantae; phylum Streptophyta; class Magnoliopsida; order Solanales; family Solanaceae; genus Nicotiana; species Nicotiana obtusifolia. The sequence goes on along the minus strand of MCJB01048008.1, from coordinate 235,306 downwards.
ATGGTATGGAAATTGGTGGTGGTGTGGAAGCTCGTGTAGAGCTTGATTATTGTTAAAAGGAGGTCGGGTGTCGAGTCACCAATGTATAAAGACTCGGGAGCTTGCCGCTCTTTGATTGCTTGACGACAATATTGGTATAGCTGTAGTTTTAGTTGATGCTGTGGTTGTTGGCTGTTATAACTTATGGGAAATCATATAAATAGGGAAGGTGTTGTCCGTTTCATCATAGACGGAGGAATCATGACATTTTCATAGATTGAGGTTGGCCAGTATATACAAGGTATGTGAGACCATCCCTTTCCTTCTTTTGCACGACTCCGATTAAACATACACATTGAACGAGCCCCAAAGATGCTCTACTCTTAGGGACTAGTAGTACTTACATTATTCCCCTCTTATGGGGGGATTGATGTTGATGTTATTTCTTTGACCTTACGTCACTTCAAAAGGTTCAGAATGTGATTCCTATAAGTCCAGCATGCAATATCTATTTTACCGCGCAGCGCTATAGTCGGCCGGGCAGGCACCTATTGTGCAACCACTGATCAGTTGGGTATTGATGTTACCGAGCCTTATGATGGCCGGGGTATGATATGATGATGATGAGGCCCACAGAGGCGTATGTATATGATGATGATGGTTTTTAAAAGGATATATATACATGTATAAACATCAGGCATTTCATGATTAGTCGAACTTAGAGGCACTCAGAAGTTACAGTACGTATATTCTCATCGCCCTCAGAGGCACTCAGATGTTACAGGGTGTATATTCTCTGCCCCTATACACATTATTGTTACATTATGCTTTCCTGTCTTACATACTCAGTACTTTATTCGTACTGACGTCCTTTTTTGTGGATGCTGCATATCGTGCTGCAGGTCCTGATAGACAGGTAGACGAAGCTCCCCCACGATAGTAGGCAGCCAGTTCAGCAATTGTTGGTGAGCTCCCTTCTCCGGACTTGCCGTGGTCTTGGTATGCATATTTTTGTTATAGGCATTATGGTATGTCGGGGCCCTGTTCCGGCAAAGTTTTGCAGCACTTATGTTCTTTAGAGGCTCATAGACAGGTGTCGACTCATGTATAGTTGGGATTGCCTTGTCGGCGAATTTACTTTTGTTGTATAGTCTTTCATGTCAGCCTTGTCGGCTATGGTATATATATTTATGGCATTACCCGTCATTTTTGGTTGATTAGAATTCTTATCTACCATTTATACTGATCTTGTTGGACCTTACAAATAATAAGAAAGGTTAGATAAGATGTATGGCGACACTCGGCAGGTAGGGCCCGGGTGCCAGTCGCGGCCCTCCGGCTTGGGTCGTGACAAGCGTTGCCGTGAAGGTAGGTCACAAGTAATCTGAAAGATTTGGGTGTATTTAGCAGCGGCTTAGTTCAGCTTGATAATAGATACGATCGATTCCTTGGTATTATAGGGCTTATAGGTGCTTCTGGTAATATTGTTGGGTTTGGCAGTCTGTGTGACTTGGGTAATTTAGAGGGATCCAGTTTGGCTGACTTGGTCATGTGCATATGAGTTCTGAAGAGTTTGTGATGATTTTGACCACGGCTTTCGGTTGGTGTCTTCTACAAGCATGGGAATTTTGTTGTGTGTTGTGATTTTCTCCTGAATTCAGCTAAGTGGAAGGTTTATGGCCGATGGAGTGTGTATCTTATTCGCGATTCAAAGTTGATAATAGGATTCCTGTATTCTCTCATATTACCATGATAGATGCGGTGAGATGTGTGGAATTAGGATTGAATGGACAAGGTTGCGGTTCAGTTTTGAAAGGATGTTATTCATGCCTTGATCTGTATCATGTGTTACCTTCTTATGCTATGATGGGTTGGGAGACTTCTTGATTATTCACACGCATGTTGTGGTTCTATTTAGGCCTTGTGGCGATATTTGAGCGAGATGGCTCTTGAGACGTTGATTTGCTTATTTCACCTTAGTCGTGCTTGGCCTTTTCCGTAGCGCATTACGGTATCCGTCTCTCCCACGGTTATGTTTATGCACTTTACGTGCTTGTTGTTGATACACATATGTTTAGTGAGTATGAACAATATGGCTCAGTGGTTATCCCCACGTAGATTGATGTGTGTGGATCGAGTTGCACGTCATAATGGTATTGTGTTTAGATCGGGTTGCACGACACAACAGGGTTATTTGGATACGATTCCTTGTTGTTAGTGTCCTTGTGTGTGACATGGGTTTGAGTTGTGTCATGGCACGTTGTTATATCCCATGAGATATAACAATTATGATACTACGAGATGTTGGCATATTGAGACCTGAGGAGATTGATGAATGATCTTGAACCATAGAGTCATGTTGATATTGATTATGAGGTGGTGCCTGCGTCAAGGCCCCATATTAGACTGAGTGACATTGATGGTCGAGTATTGGTATAGATTGTAAGGTTATGCTTGCGCCAGGACCCATATTGGGCTGAGTGATATTGGTTGTTGACTTAGATCAGTGCTTGGGTTAGGATCTGCCCCTCGGGATTCATGTGATAACACATGTTACTTTGGGCCCTATGAGTGCAGGCACATGATATGTGCTTAGTGAGGAGCTTATGCCAGGCACCCGTATAGGGCTGTGAGAGAGAGAGAGAGTATGATGATCCATGGGCATTTTTCCAGGCACCATGAGAGTGTTGAGAGTATGATTCAGGGGCATTGTGTCAGGCACCATGAAAGTGCTGAGAGTATAATTGAGGGGTACTTGTGCCAGACACTATTAATGTGCTGAGATTGTTTATACTTGATGATTTAACTGTGAAATTGTTGATTTGGCATGTATATTTGACATGCATGCATAAAGTTGTATTTTCCTCGTGCTAATTGGTATTTGATGTCTCTACTTGATGTTTGGAGCTTGAATCACTATTTACTTTGATAAATCTCTGTATAAGTGATTTCTGTGGGAAAGTTAATGCTTTGACTGATATTCCTGAAAAGGATGCATATTTCTTCTCTTATTGTGTTAGAGTTGCCTTTTATTATTTGAGCTGCTTTTCCCTGTATGCCATCACTCTCATGTTATTCATGTTGTTGGTTGTTGAAAGTGAGCATCGAACTTTACCAACCTTGCCACTACTTTCTCCGAGGTTAGGCTTGCTACTTATTGTGTATATAGGGTCGGTTGTACTCATATAATACTCTGCACTTTATTTGCAGATCCAGGTGTTGCTGATAACAGTAGTTGCTAGTGAGCTGTTTATTCGAATTTGCTTGGTGATTTCGATGTAGTAATGTAGTTCCGTTCGCAAGCCTTGAAGTCCCCTCCTTTGTCTATTTTTATTACTGTTTATTCTTCCGGACAGTATTATATCTTGTTCAAACTTTATATTTAGTATTCTATAAAGCTCATGCACTCGATGACACCAGATTTTGGGGCGGATTCAATTGTTTTGACTTTATGACTTTATTTATTTATGATATTCCGCTATTTGAGACTCTATTTCTTATCCTTGTTGAAGTTTATTTCCACATATTTGTTGGTGGCTAGCCTAGCAATGTGACGACCCGGCCAGTCGTCTCGTGGGTTATCACTCTGTCTTCCCCATTTTCTGTCTCATTATATTTCGTTATCTATGTTTTACGTAATCAAGTCGAGTAAGTTGCATTTGGAGTAAAATCAGTAAGAAATGAGACACTTAGTCTCTTTCAAGAAGGCTTAAGTGTAAAAGTCAACCGTATGTTGACTTATGAGTTAGAATGCTCGGAGGTGAATTCTGATGATTCGGTTAGTTTCGGGAGAGGATTTATGACTTAGGAGAGTGATCGGAATTAGTTTTGGAGGTTCCGTGTAGAATTAGGCTTGAATTGGTGAAGTCAGAATTTTGGCGATTTTCGGTCGATAGGCGAGATTTTGATCCGAGAGTCAGAATGGAATTCCAAAATTGTTGTAGCTTTAATATGTGATCTATGACTTGTGCGCAAAATTTCAGGTCATTCGGACGTGGTTTGCTCGGGTTTAGATCAAAAGAGCGATTTAGAAGATTTTGAGATCCTTAGGCTTGAATCCGATGCGAATTTGATGTTATGATGTTGATTTGAACGTTCCGATGGTTGGAACAAGTTTGAATAATTTTATGGGACATGTTGGCATGTTTGGTTGAAGTCCCGAAGGTCTCGAATGGATTTTGGATAGTTGATGGAGTTTAACTTTGGCGTTTCAAGAAGGTGTCGATATCGTACCTTCAAGAAAAAGTGGTATTCTATTATGCAAATGAACTCCAAATTCAGTTTTGATTGAAGCATTAGATCCGTATCGAAATTTTGGAGCCATAGCAAAAAGAATCGTCTAATTCGGACATCGTATGAGGAAGTTATGCCTATTTTCGTGTCAGGGAAAAATTCTGCAGACATGTCGAATCTGCGATCGCAGATTGACCGCAGATTCTACATGCGAACCGCATTTTGGTCGCAGAATGAGGCAGAAACTTGGGGGAAAAATGCGACCAAAATGCGAACCGCAAAAGTGAAATGCGGTCCGCATTTTTGGCAAATAGGATCGCATTTTTGACCTGAAGAAGGCGTTTTAACCCGATTTTTTGATGCTTTTAAGTAGAACTCAGTGTTCATTTTGCCCTACAAGACCCAACTTCGATGCCCACGAAGAAGAACACCTTCAAACAACATAGAGTCACCATAAATCAACCTCAAAACCATATTCAAAGGAGATTTTCATGGACAAATTCTTAGAGGAAGAGTTTGTGTCACGTTAAACATACTTGGGGCCATAGAACTCGAATTGAAACAAGTTTTGAAGCAATTCTTGGAGGGTTTCCGAGAGAAACATCGGGGTAAGTGTTCCTAACTCGATTTTGAAGGAATTACCTAAGATTATAGTTGTTTTTAGCATTTTTATGGGTATTTTGAGTTGGAAAATTGGTGGAAACCCTAAAGCTTAGATTTGAGGGTTGAAGGTCGATCCGGTGTCGGAATTCGACAAATTTTATATGGTTGAACTCGTGAGGAGATAAGGAACCCGTTAAGGTGATAATTTCTGAATTTTGAGACGTGGGCTCGGGGCTCGGGTTTTTGCTAATTTCGGAATTTCCTAGTAAATTTGATTATTTTCGCTTGGGCTTTGTCCCCATAGCATATTGTGACGTAATTATTCTGAATTTGAATAGATTCGATGCACGTGGAGGCCAATTCAAAGGGCAAAGGCGTCGCGGGCTAAGGATTTAGCCGGTTTGGGGTGAGTAATGATTGTAAATGATGCTCTGAGGGTTTGAAACCCCGGATTGCACATCGTAGTGCTATATTGAAGTAAGGCACATGCTCGATGATGAGCGTGGGGTCGTTTACTACTGGGGATTGTGACTTAGTCCATCCCGATTGATGATTTTTACTACCTATTTGATTGGAACTGATTTGATAATATAATGATTTAGGCTTCTAGCCATATTTGGGCTTCGTGCCGGTTATGTGAACCCTTCAGGGGTAATTTGTCACTGTTTACTGAAATCATATTTGGGCTTCACGCCGGTTATGTAAACCCTTCGGGGGTATTTGTTAATGATTTGAATCGTTATTTGAACTCAGTTTTGAAAACTAAATGATGTTTTCAAATGATTTTGAAATGGATCGGGTGGCACGCCGCCACGGATATGATGTAAATGGGATCGGGTGGCACGCCGCCACGGATATGATGTAAATGGGATCGGGTGGCACGCTTCCACGAGATATGATATAGCGCTTGGGCCGTAAGAAGCCCCTCCCGGAGTCTGAACCACCCACAGTAAGCGCAGGGTACCCATTATGATAATTACAGTTGGTAACAATGACAACTGTAGGTTACAGTTGGTAACAATGACAACTGATAACCGGAGATGGGTAGATAATACAGTTGGTAACAATGACAACTATAGGTTACGGTTGGTAACAATGACAACCGGTAACCAGAGATAATACAGTAGATAACAATGACAACTGTAGGTTACAGTTGGTAACAATGACAACTGGTAACCGGAGTTTGGAAGATTTTACTATTTTAAATAATATTGCCCGAGGNACCTATTTGGTCGGAACTGATTTGATAATATATGATTTGGGCTTCTAGCCACATTTGGGCTTCGTGCCGGTTATGTGAACCCTTCAGGGGTAATTTGTCACTGTTTACTGAAATCATATTTGGGCTTCACGCCGGTTATGTAAACCCTTCGGGGGTATTTGTTAATGATTTGAATCATTATTTGAACTCAGTTTTGAAAACTAAATGATGTTTTCAAATGATTTTGAAATGGATCGGGTGGCACGCCGCCATGGATATGATGTAAATGGGATCGGGTGGCACGCCGCCACGAGATATGATATAGCGCTTGGGCCGTAAGAAGCCCCTCCCGGAGTCTGAACCACCCACAGTAAGCGCAGGGTACCCATTATGATAATTACGGTTGGTAATAATGACAACCGGTAACCGGAGATGGGTAGATAATACAGTTGGTAACAATGACAACTGTAGGTTACGGTTGGTAATAATGACAACCGGTAACCAGAGATAATACAGTTGGTAACAATGACAACTGTAGGTTACAGTTGGTAACAATGACAACTGGTAACCGGAGTTTGATAGATTTACAGTTGGTAACAATGACAACTGGTAACCGGAGTTTGAAAGATTTTTTCTGTTTTCAAATGATATTGAGCCCGAGGGGCAGTTTCAAAGTGCTTTCTTTTACTTCACGTTATTTACTTGAAAGAAGTTTCTACTTGAATTTGCACTGGTTTACTAATTCGCTGATGTTTCATTACTTCATTATGGGTTGCCTTGTGCATTATGTGTTTTCTTACTTTCAGTCATTATTTATGTGTATTACTCACTGAGTTGGAAGTACTCACATTACTCCCTGCACCATGTGTGCAGATTCAGGCGTTAACGGGTCCGCTCCGAGGCATTGACTACTACTGTCAGGGCGGTGAATCGGAGGTTACGAGGTAGCTGTTGGCGTTTGCAGCCCCGTATCTCTTTTCTTTTATTGTTTCCACTTTCTTCAAACAGTTATGCCAAAGATATTGTAATAGTTATTTTGTTATTAGGATTTCATTAGTGGCTCATGACTTTGTGACACCCCGATCTGAGGGTTGTAGTCGGGATGGTTTACTATATTTTCCGCAATTTACTGTTATTAAACCATACCTATATTATTTTCGTATTATTTAACTGTTAAAAATGAAGTTAGTTTGGATTGGCTGGCCTTGTCTTCATGAGAGGCGCCATCACGACCGGGTTGGGATTTTGGGTCGTGACAAGCAAGCGGTGTTAGGCGCCATCACGACTCCGTTGGGATGTTGGGTCGTGACAAATTCTAATATACATACAAGTCTATAATTATCACACGAACCTATCGGAACCTTTAAATCACCAATCCGAGCTCGTTTATCCTAAATGTTGACTTGATCAACTCTCTTAAGTTGAAGTTTCTAGTTAGGAACCAAGCATTCCAAATTACTCCTGATTCTCTTGGGACCCTGACCACCTATACTCGTAAGTCAAAAAATACCAAATGAACCTACGAAAAGTATTAAATAGGAAAATATGATCCTAGAACTCAAAATAATCGGTTGAGTCGTTACACCAAGCTGCTGTTCACAACATGCTCTTCTAAGGATAGTATAATATAGATAAATTCTCTTACTATTTCGGAGTTGTTGAATTGATGTCAGGGTGTAATCCCTTTACTAATTCTTTAGCTGTTTATACCTGCTCATTTTAGTCGCTACGAATACGTATTTTGATGATTTTTGCTATTCTGCGTAAAGCGGAGAATGTACAACAAAGAAAGTTCCCCAGACGAATATGCTAACTTGAAAAATGATGAGGATAAGAAGGATGACTGTTAGGAATATGATGACAATTAGGATAACAAGAAGATCACCATCGTATCAAGTAGTTACTTGCACCTGGAAAGCTTCTTTTAAATTATACTTTATGAATTTCATTAGTCTTTATATAGAGGATTTGATTAATTAAGGAAAATGGTACATCCATCTATTGACATTTGACATAATCCTGCTTGAGCCACCTAAACATATATTTTTGCATTAATGTTGCAAGATACCATCCCAAAATTTGGTGTGTATGAAGCGTGGTTGTAGTTTTTTCATAAACCAAAATCTTTTGTAGGGAGCTTATTGATTTTAGCTATTTCTGTTTAAGCACTCTCCGAACAGTTGACATACTTTCGTCTTGAAAATGTATTCATTTAGCACCCAAATTTTACTCTTTCAGATTCAGTTGATTCTTCTCTAAGACAATCTTCTTTTACTTTCTTGTTTCTGGAATGAACCATATTAGATAGTGGATTGAAAGAAATACTATTAATTTTTGTATTACAGTTATATTAAAAATACGGAAAAGGGTAAAAAATGCTCTTGAAGTATTGAAATTGGTACAAAATATCCTTCGTCCACCTATTTGAATAAAAATGCCCCTACTGTTATCTTTTGGGCTTAACATTACTCTTAATACTGATAGAAAATTCCGAAGAAAAAGAAAATTTAATTATTTCACGTATCACCATCCCATTGGCCTAACGTAAACCCTAAGCCAATTATAATTAAATCCACCCCTAACCCATCCGAATGTTGACCCGCCCCAATTTTAAAACATAACTCACTCACTCTCTCTCTCTCTCTCTCTCTCACACACACACACACACACACACACACATATACACACCCCTCTACATCTTTTTCATTTTCATTTTAATGAGCGTTTTTGTACGAATTGTATGTCTATGATTGTTCATGAGGCAAATCCAAAATTGAGTTCTCTAGTAGAATCATTTTTATGGAAGATGGAAGGAAGTATCATATTCTTCTTTATGCCAAAAAGTTTAGATTATTTTTGTTTGTGTAATGAGTATCCTTTACTGTGTAAGTTTTTTTTATTCGAAATTTGTGGGGGTTTTCTTCACTATTTTTTATCATTCCTCTTTGAAAATCTGAGGATTATTTCCAATTTTTTTACTATATATGTATGTGCATTTCTATTTTAAATCTATTCGCATTTGTTCTATTAAAATGTAAGCTTTTCTTTTATGTCTAACAAGTATTGTGCAATGTCACATTTCACACACCGGGTTCATATGATGTACTAATAATAGTTGGCAATTTTTAAGATTACTTTTTTACTAGTATTTATTTTCTTCTTTTGATTTCTTTTTTGTTATCATGGATTCCAGTTTCTAGATTAGATTACTGTGCTAAATCCAGTAAAAAAAGGATTTTCTATTCATCATTTGCAAGTGAGACGAGACTATTATGTTTGTTGCTATTTCAGGTGGATTCGCCGGTGTTTCCGCCCAAGCAGTAATGAGGTGAAGAAGGCATATATATATATATATATAGAGATAGAGAGAGAGAGAGAGAGAGAGAGAGAGAGAGAGAGAGAGATGTCTTTTAAAATCGGAGCGGGTCAATATTCAGGCGGATTACTGGCGGGTTTAATTATATTTGGGGTGAAGTTTAAATTAGGCAATGGGACGGTGACACGTGGATATTGATTAAATATTTATTTTTTCTGAATTTCGTGTTAGTAAAAAGGACAATGTTGAGCCAAAAAATAACGATAGCGGCATTTTTATTCAAATTTCCGATACTTCAGGGGCAGTTTTGATCTTTTTTCGTTAAAAATATAGTATAATAATTAGTTCAATGTGATGGATTCACCAAAAGTTGGATAATCTTGTTTCTTTCTTCTGCATCATTTTTTGCTTCACTTATCTGTTTTTAAAAGGTCTTACTTTATCTTAGTTTTAAGACCAGTTAGGTGGAAAATAGGCTATGTAATGGTAATAGTTAACGACATAGTTAGATATTCTTAATATGATGTTTTACGTCTGCCATTAATCAATTAAAGACCTCTAACGAAATATTTTAGAGAAATTGTTTAACTATACTAAAGTCCATTTCATTATCACATATAAGATTAAATAAAGTTCGACCACTGCACTTGGATTTGTGCTCAGCATGAGCTATTTTCACTAGTATATTGTAATCAATCATTTTGAATTAATAACAATTATAAATATTTTAATTCAAACTAAGGGAGATAAGTGTAATATCACAAATCACTTGAGACGTAAGTGTTATAAAACAAATAAGAAAGAGAGGTCTTTGAAATTACCCCTTAAATTTGCCCATTTAAGTAAAGTCAAAGCGAGAAATTGGTTTTCACTTGGAAAATTCTGAAACCCAAAAAACAAAAAAAAGAATAAGGAGGCACGTACTTACTACTTCCCCAATTTCGAGTGTGGAGTGCCACTACTGTGAAAGAAGAGGGATAGTGGGATACTGAGGAAAAAGTGAAAAACAAAAATGAGAAAAGAGTTAATGACAACAAAAGCGAATACTCCTCCTAATAGTCAATTTGAAATTTGGCCAACATTCAGATCTATCCCTTTTGGAGTTTTCTGAAGATAGCCATTTCTAAAATCCCTCACTAGCATGCCTCCTACAGACAATGATTTCGATCTCAGAGTATTTTAATTCCCCATTTCCCTTCTCTCTCATTCTATTTTGTGTTTCTAAGTTCAAGGCACTCTTAACTGTATTTCTTACTCTATAATTTTTCTGCAGCGCACATCTACTCCTCCTAGCGGCATGGGAATCAGGTAATAGACAAGACCAATTCTTCTTTCTAAAAAACACATTTACGGTTTTGATTTGTAAAATGTAGTGATTTGTGTTTTTGTACATTTGCAGTGAATATAATTTTGCAGATATAAACAATTTGGAGCACTGTGCTAAGTATCTCAACCAAACTCTGGTCACCTTTGGATTCCCTGCTTCCCTCGATCTCTTTGCTCATGACCCTGTACGACCATTTCTTAGTTCTTCTTTTATTCTTATTTTTTCCGGTTATTTTGTTGTTCTCATTGTATTTTAGGGAAAATATACAGTTTGCCTGTGGGGAGCACCAGGGTAGGGGTTGGGGATGGGTGGTTATGCTAGGGCTTACTGAAAATGCTAGCCATTACTTGATTAACCATGCTGTTAGGGTTAGGGTTTGGACACGTTGAAGGCAAAATTCAATTGAGATAGTGAAGTTGACAGCTTGGTGGGTAAAGTTATCCGGTATCTGTATTAGTGGGAGCTAGCAGGTACCAGATGCAGACAATCTGGCCCGGACACCACTGTCATTAAAAAAAAAAGATAGTAGTAAAGTTGACTGATCAAACTATGATACTGAAAAACTGAATATTGCAACTGATAAAACTAAAGAGATTTTCAGCTTCAAAATATTCATTTTACTGTGGTACTGTTTTTTAAGAAACGGTAGCGAGTGGATGCAGGTACTAATAACTCGATCCTAAGTTATTCAAATGATCTAGCACCACTTGATATCATCCAAATTTCAATTTGTGTATTATGATAGTTCTAGTGGGAAAAAATTATTATTTGGAAAAAAGATCAATGGGTGGAACTTGTTTTCAGTCAAAACAACTCACTCTAAGGAAATGAGTGCTTTGCGAGACACTCTTCAAAGTTGTGTTATTGATATTAATGGAATAATGCTCAACATTGTGAGATGTATATATAAGGATCAACTGTGTTTTCTGTATATGTGTAATACTGACTGATTTCTCATTTGGTAGGTTTCTATAGCAAGGACTTGCAATTGTGTATATGCACTATTGCAGCAAAGGCAGAGGGATATTGAATTCAGAGAGTCTGCAAATGAGCAGAGACAACGGTATTCTAGACTTTTGAAGTAGTTCTTTTGGAATTGGTGAAGATTGATTGTGTGGTCACAAACTTTGTTATTTTTTCATAGGTTTTCTTTGATTTTCTCTCTTATAAATTATAGTTCGAATGGAAGGACGAAAGCCATTTAAGAGATTGATATTAGTTTTAAAGTAGTTTGCAGTTCTTGGTGTCAGTGTTTTTAGATGTTACTTGCAATACTGAGCTGGAAACTATTAAGTTACGACTTGCTGCAAAATCTGTTTCGTTTTTTCTTGTAACATCTCAGAAACGTTGATTCATAGGTTTCTGACTTCTTTTTATTTCCAACCTTTTATATTATCTCAGTAAAAAGGCGTTGGTGTCCTTTACGAATCTTTGTTCCCTCAAATCAAATCTTTTGTTGTTCGAATGCAACTCTTCTTGATTCCAGCATGTATTGCTTTTGTTCTACGAAAAAAGTCGACGTTACTTCTTTCCTTTTCTCAGCCTTAGATATAATCGTTGAGCTCTTAAGTAGAACATTTTGACTGTTGAATGGACTTCTCATAGTGAATTAGGGGAGTTTAAAATGATCAATTCAATTGGACATATAAGCAAAGCTGATAAGGACCCAAATACTTCTCATAGGTGTACCTTGTAAGTACCATTTAATTTGGATTATCTTGAGTACAAGAATAAAGTTCCAAATCCTAGTCCTTAACTATTGTGGTAATTATTCTACTAGTCCTCAAGAATTATACTTCTTACACATATATATTAATTTTGAGCACCCTTAGCGAAATTCCGAGATCCGCCACTGTGGGTGGGTTCCGTCTACCATGATGTTTTTCAAAGTGAGCAAGATGTCCAATAATTGTTTCGTTTTCTTCTATCTAAAGGCTGTTATCGGACATATCAAGATTAGAGGCCAAAGTGGAGAGGCTGGAATCTCAAATACAAGCCAAAGATAGAGAGATAGCTACAATTACTAGAGAGGTGTGAAAGTCTACCTTTTCTTAAACTAAGGAGTCTAGACACTTGGCTGACTTTATAGAAAAATATGTTTAGGAAGCTAAAGCTACAGCAGCTCTGAAGGCACAAATTGACAAATTGCAGAAGGAAAGAGATGAGTTTCAGAGGATGGTTCTTGGTAATCAGGTTGGCTACTATATTTATTTATACTGCTTGTAGCGATGTACTGTTTCTCGCAACTGGTCTCATCTATGCTGAATTTTTATTTTTGAAATAGCAAGTCAGAACTCAGCAGATATATGAAATGAAGAAAAAGGAAAAGGAGTATATAAAGTTGCAAGTAAGTCTCTTCATCTTTGTTTTCTTTCATTTATATGTATATAACTATATTACGGGCATCTCCAACATATTAAATTGGCCAAATACATAAGTAGCCCCTTAAACTTGTCCGTCTTTTTCATTTGGACACCTAAACTAAACTTTGTTGCTATTGAACACCTAAAGTCAACTCTAAGTGTGCCTATCAAACACGTTTGGCACAATTTCAAAAACAGCTTAAGAGCGTGTTGTCAAACTCCTCCTACGTGGCAAAATAGACGAATCGGTATGTGACACGTGGAAAAAAAAAAATATTTTTTCCCCAAAATCTCCCTCCGCCCCTTCTCCCTTTCGTCTCTTTCTTACCCCGTCCCCTGGTCTTCTTCTTCTGATCCTTATCAGTTATCACTTTTACCATATTGAGTTACGTAATAAAAATTTTGTGGAGATACTCCAAATTACAGTGATAAGATATTGCATAATGGAAATTTTGTGGAGATTTCTTCGGTGTATTCTTTCTTGTTCTCATAACTTCTCTCTCCTAGTCCTTTCTTCTATTTTTCTTTGTCTTCCATTTTCATATAGGAAGTTATTTTCTAAATTTTGATTTTGATCGGATGACAAAAGTAGAGCAAAAGAAAGAAAATTGGTTCATATCAGTTCAAGTATTATGTGAACTAGGTATAGTATTTATCAGAAAGTAGTACCACTATCTTTCATCTTTATTGAGTTCCCAACTCTAATGTGGTGTGACAGCGTTGAATGTTGGGGTTTCTATATTACCAGAGATTAAAGAAATCACTGGACAGTGACAGTTGTTCAAAAGTTGCAATTAAGATAAGTGACGGATATTCCGGCATGGCAAATTTTTTTTAAGCTTAACTGTTAAGGATTTGACGCCAACAAATAGAAAAACAGAAATAAGGAAATGATCAATGAAAGAGTGTTTCCTGTTCTGTTTTTGTGGTGCTAAACTCGTTCCTTTCTTTCACTACTAGGGAAGAGGAAGGGTGGCGGATGGTGGTGAAAGGTGGTGGCAGGGAAAGAGAGTGAGGAAGAAGGAGAACAAAATTTTTTGTTAAAAAATATTGGCCTGACGTGCTCAAAATGAGTGTTGTACACACACTCTGCCATGTCATCAAGAGATGTATAATTGGCACGGTTTGACTAGACTTCAGGGGTTCAATAGGAACAAAGCATAGTTTAAGTGTCTAAATGAAAAATTCGGACAAGTTTAAGGGGCCACCTATGTATTTGGCCTATTAAATGTTAATGTTTTATGGATGTGTTGTGCTATTTCCAGGAGAGGCTAAATCAAGTGTTGATGGAGAAAAAGAAGGAATCCAGATCAGGCATGGAAATAATGAATTTACTTCAGGTAGCATTAATTTTTAGCAGTTCATTTACCCATGGTTATTCCGAAATTTAGCAGTTTTGTTCATATGTTTCTATAGAAAGAAGGGCGTCAACGTGGGACATGGAATGGGAAGAAGGCTGACAATGACTTCTACAAGAAGATTGTAAGTGGTCGATGGACTTGGTTAAACTCTTCCAGCTTCTCCAGGCTAAACTTATAATTGTGTCTATTCACAGGTGGATGCTTATGAAGCAAAAAATCAAGAACTAGCCGCTGAAAATGCCGATTTGAGGGCATTATTGCGATCAATGCAGGTACAATCAATAGCCATAGCAATGATTCAGTGTTTACATTTACTACTACAACAACAAACCTAGTGGAATCCTACAAGTGAGGTCTGGGGAGGGTAGTGCATATGTAGATCTTACCCCTATCCTGAGAAGGTAGAGAGGTTGTTTTCGATAGACCCTCGGCTCAAGAAAGATGATCAGTGTTTGCATTTAGCATCTCTTTTGAGTAATTAAAGCCACTCGAACAGTTTCTTTAGAAAAGTTTCCAAAATAAGTCTTTATAGAGTAAAGTTTGTTTGTTAAGCGAGCGAAGAAGATTTTTCAGGTCAACAAGTTCCCCTAGGCACTTCTTCAGCCAAAAAAGAATTTTAAAAGTTTCTTGGAAAAGCTCTCACCGGACCACATTTTTCAAAATTATTCTTCTTAAACGTTTTAAGTAATCTCTCTTTGGAATGCCTCCTAAATATCTCAAAGTATAGACAGAAAATATTAGGAAAGTCTAGCCTCCTTTAGTTTTGGAGATTGTTCATATAGCACACTCCAACTAGTAATTATTTAAGCATCTTCCTCTTTCCGCATGTTGTGCTCATCCTTTATGAGGTAAAGTTAAATCCAAAAAATACATGTGCTCTTCTTAGTCAGTTTGCCCAGGCGTCCATACGTGGAATATAATCAGTACTTCAGTAGGCATATAACCTCAAGAGTTGTTGAGGGAATAAGTGCAGGTTTGCATGATCTAAGACTTTTTTATTGTGTTGTGTTAAATGACCAAATTTTGATAGAACATGGAAATTTGGAGTAGTAGAAGACGGATACAACAATTGCCTAAAGAAACATGGAGGGAAAGATGCTTTTGGAGCCCCTTTGGACAACTTTTAGAAAAAGTTTTTGAAGAAAGTGTTCGTGCAAAAAGAAAACCTGTTTTCGATAATCGTAGTTTCTTGAAGATCTGCGTGTCTTGTTAGTGAAAGAACTTTTATTTGAAACACCTAAAACCACTTTTTAAAAATAGTTTTTTCAAACGGAGTGGTGAATTGGTCATCTAATCTGCTCGTGTTTTTTCTTAGAACCTCGCAGTATTGTTATCACGGGACCAACTATTTAGATAAATCACCATGCTTTGAGCTTCTACCAGTTTTAGTATAATGCGTGACTATATGTAGCCTTTGCCAAGCAAGGATTTCAAGATTTCAATACAACAACAACCACCCAGTATAATCTCACAAGTGGGGTCTGGGTAGGGTAGGATGTACGCAGCCTTACCCCTACCCTAGAAGGAGAGATTGTTTTCGAGGCCCTCGGCTAAAAAAGGTGAAAAAAAGCCCTAATAGCAAGTAATAGCAAGACAAATAATTAGAAAACTAAATCGAAGATAACAACAGAAAATATGAAAGAGGTACCGATAACAAGTAATAGCACGATAATATATTTAAAAAACTAAATCCAAGGCAGCAAATTAGAATATGAACGAAGTACTGCTAGCAAACTACGGAATTACTGATGACAAGTAATAAAGGAACAAGACAAGCGAATATAGCAAAATAAGGAAAAAAAGGTACTGGACTAGCACTAATACTACCGAACTAGAGAAGACAAAGGGAAACGCACGACTACCTACTAACCTTCTACCCTAATCTTCAACTTCCACACTGTTCTATTTAGGATCATGTCCTCGGTTAGCTCAAGCTGCGTCATATCCCGATCACCTCTCCCCAAGACTTCTTTGGCCTGCCTGTACCCCTCCTCTCACCTCCCAAGGCCAACCTCTCACATCTCCCGATTGGGGCATCTGTGCTCCTCCTTTTAACATGCCCGAACTATCTGAACCTCGCCTCACGCATCTTTGCCTCCACAGGGGCAATTCCCACCTTGTCCCAAATAACTTCATTCCTAAATATATCCAACCTAGTATGCCCACACATCCATCTCAACATCCTCATTTCTGCCCCATACAACATACTTGGTCTAACCACTACCTTGTAGAACTTACCCTTAAGTCTCAACGGCACATTCTTATCACATAAGACACTGAAAGCGAGCCTCTACTTCATCCACCCCGCTCCAATACGGTGTATGACATCCTCATCTATCTCCTTATCCTTCTGAATTATAAACCCCAAATACTTGAAACTCTCTCTCCTGGGAGTGACTTGCGTATTGAGCCTCACATCCTCGTCCACCTCCTGGGTAACACCGCTGAACTTGCACTCCAAGTATTCTGTCTTGGTCCTGCTCAACTTGAAACCCTTAGACTCCAGAGTATGTCTCCAGAACTCCAGCCTCTCGTTAACGCCACCCCGTGTCTCATCAGTCAGGACTATGTCATCTGCAAATAACAAGCACCAAGGCACCTCCTCTTGAATGTATCGCGTCAATGAATCCATCGCCAGGGATTGCTAAATGTACGCGTGTCTTCCTTTAGCTTTTGCTTGGTATATTTGGTTAGAACTGAATGCTCTGATTTTCGAGAACAATCTCTTTTTGACAGTTTTGTCTTATGTCAATGGGTTCTGGTACTTCTTTCTTTATTCTTAATTATTGTTGGATATATTTGTTGTAGCTCATCCAAGAGAAAAATAAGCAGATCAATATTTTTTTGTAAGTGCTGTTTTAATGAGTGCCTATGACATTATAGTGTCTGTGGAAGTTGTTTTCGGACTTTACTGCATACTTACTGTTTGTTTACTTGAAATATGGGTTCATTTTCCTTCAGATTCTTCTTATGTTACTCCTAGTTTATTAGTTCTGGCAATTTTTGGGGAAAATAGAACAAAAAAGAAGGAAACTCTACAAGCATGGTAGTACAGAAGAAATCTGTTTGTCACACAACCTTGTATATTGATCTACGGATGAACTATACACATTTGGTTCACTTGTGATACATACTTTTGAAGCAATGCTTTAATTGGAATGTGACTGACCTTCCTATTCGCTATAGGCTGACATGTCCATGAGTGAGTTATAAAATGCCACAAATGGTTCGTCTAGGCAGTCAGCTCCAATTAATTCACTGTCTTGTGTATTGATCAGTGGCTGATCATACTAATATTCTTCATCTGTGATACCTGATTTTGAAGCAATGCTTTTATCGAGAATGTGACTTACCTTCCTATTGGTAGGGTGACATGCGCGAGTTCTTAAATGCCCCAAATGGTTCTTCTAGGCAGTCAGCTACAAGCAATGACAGGCTTGACGCAGATCACTTGCAGTCCGCGTTAGGTGGCAGAACGGTATGTGGCTAATTTTTTAAGAGACTAATCAGATGGGTTATTTCTCATAGGATGTCATACCTGGTTAATGACATGAAGTAAGATCCAAGAGTTTGTAATCCTTCAGGATGTTTTTGATCTGCCTCTCCACATGGCTAGGGATCAAATTGAGGAAAGTCTGCGAAACAAGATGGCTTCTATCAAGGTAAAGTAGGTGATTATGCATAGAGGTATTTTGCTTCGTGTTCCTATCTTTGTTTATATGACAAAGATCAAGTGTTACATGTACCTGCAATAATCACTGTATATCTTTGTTAAAATTTGAAGGAGCGAATGGGTCAACTACAAGATGCACAAAAGGGTGCAGAAGTTTCCTCAGAAGTAACAGAGAGAGAGCTTGAGCTAGAAGCTCAGCTTGTTGAGGCCAGGAGCATAATCCAAGAGCAGGTACTCTTTTTATACCATTAGAGGGTAGGAGTTCAACGAGAATTTGGAAACTGTACATTACCGCTTGTTGCATGATTAGAACAGGTAGCACTTGCAAATTGTTGTTGTGCCATCACCCAATCGAATCTTCTGATGTCAGTAAGACCCAAGCTATATGCAATGTTGTATTGGGGTGCTTTTTAATTATATTAATGCAGTATGACTGATGTTTATGCTTTTATTACCAACCTAGCAGTCTTAAAATTACTAATGGTTCTGAAATTTCATTATTAAATAAACAATGGACCTGGCGCTGGATTACGAGTGATCTGGCTATATAAATGATGCTTTTATATGCTAGCCTAACTTAATAATATTGAGATGGAAAGTTTTTCTCTGCGTGTTGCTTTTCTGGATAGAACTTTTAACGGCAAACCCGAATTGAGTTCAAGAAATGGTGGATTTAGGTCCCAGTTGCCTTTATTTATTTACTTTCTTACCTATTAAAAACGGTTTATTTACTTTCTTGAAAGCCCTTGACTTTTGCTTTTCTTTCCGTTGAGCAACATAATTTTCTGTCGTCACAACAACTTTGATTCTGTTGAACGCCATTTTTGTTTCATTCAACTCTATCTTGAAATCTTCAATTTAGTTATTTTTTAGGCTTAGTGGAAGCCTGAGGTGATAATAAAAGAGAAACAATAGGAAGTAAAATTGGAAAAAGGAGAATTCATCTGTGGCACGGCCTACGATCGTTAGGTCATCCAAATTTAGCATGCAACCACATGATATACTTTTAGTGCACAATTGGTCAAATTGTTGTCTGTGATGGAATACTGAACAGTTAACTTTGAAGTCTGATACCCTGGATTAAGTTGTAAAAAGATGCAAAAATAAAAATAAAATTTGGAAACAAATTCTTCAAAGGATTTTGTTAAATTCCTGAAAATTGTTAGACTACTGCTATGACAATAACATTTATTTCTTTAAATTTGAGCGTCTTCGCAATTGAACTTTTGTATGCTCTTGTCCGTTTTATTTGACAAATCTTGCTGAACTTTGGACCAAAATTTGACACTTAATTTGCAGGCGTCGATTATGTCCAAACATCTTACCAAGTCTGAGAAGCCAAGGTACTCCATATTGGGGCAGATCTTCCCTCCTTGCACTCAAAAATAGTGAATAGGGGAAAAAGAGGAATACACTCTCCATTTCTCTGCACAATACCAAGAGCCATGCACATGTCAATTATAAAAAAATAATACAAATAAAAACTAAAAAAGGAAAAAGAAAAAGCCAAGAGCTCATGCACATATCCTCTTCATAAAAAAATAAAAAATGGAAGAGCTCATGCACATATCCTACAATGTATAAGAAAGGCGGTGG
>MCJB01048008.1:147854-215634 GCA_002018475.1 Nicotiana obtusifolia | reverse complement strand
GGTGGGGGGTGGGGTGGGGTTGCACAAGCGGATGGGGTGGAATAGCTAATGTTTGAACCTTTCATCTCATGTGCATCTGTAAAATTGCAGGCGATTGAGTGGCCATATGAATTCTGAAAGGGACCTACTCATTTCGTCCCCAACTGAGGTATCAATGGTGAAATTTTGCTTTAGCTTCACATGTCAATGACTGTTTTAGCTATTGCAATTGATGCTAATTATGTTTTTATTTGTGAATTGTTCTTTAAACTGAACAAGGTTGTGGACTTATGGTCACAATAAAACTAGAGACTAAAATAGTCATATATATGTGTGTGTGAGAGAGAGATTGTGCACATACATGAATTTGGATGTATGGTATTGGAATTTGGTTTGTTTATTTGACCTTGTTAGCATGTAATACTAGGAAGGATTTTGGGGCATGTGACATCTCATGGAGTCATTTTGATCCCAAAGAAAATTTGCAATGGAAGGCCATTGCCAATCCAGGACTTCCTGGGTGCAGTTAGTGGTAAGAACATAAAGTCTTGATGCAACGTTGTGGTTCATTTGGATTGTGGAGGTTTGGTTGGGATTTAGGACTCTTCAAATCAACGCTGCTAGTTGTGGATATGTGTATAAATCACATAGAAGTGAGGTAGAAGAAGAAAGAACAAAGTAAACACCTTAAAAGCTATAGCGTGTTTTAGGATCCTCACCTAGAAAAGTTGTAGTTCGTTTTTGTAAGGAAAATAAGCATGTGACTTTATAGTGTTATAAAGTTAGGATTTAATTGAGGATAACTAGTAAACAAGGGAAACTCATAAGGACATCCTGCCTGAGGACGTGCTACTTTTTTAAAATCATATGTGACCATATAAGTGAAGAGGTGAAAAGTTTAGGGGAGGGAAGAAAATGCTGGAAACATTGTACAATCATACAAAACAGCCTGTGATCGTCTGTGATCAATTAATAACCCTAAGCTGTGATTCGCAGAGAGTATCTCTGGGAATAAACTCTGCGAGTGTCTATTCGACGGCATGTGTTTTATTTCTACTGCAAGAAATTTAGTGCAAAGGAGTCGAATCTCGGTACACTCACAATTATGTGTTGGGTTTAAATCCCCCTAAATGGAGTTTCTTCCATTACCTCTCTAAATAAGTGAAGTAATCTTTGATAAAAGTAATGGTTCAACGTTTGCACCTCTACCTTCAACTAATCAAATCATGGGACTGCAGAGTATGCATTAGTGATATGTTAGATAGCTCGTTTAGTTGTCTGATAATAGCTGAAGTACCAAGCTGCAATAGTCTGCTAATCAATGGGGAGTATGTTACATGCTTGTTTGCCATTTCCGAAGTAAGCTTATCTCTTAAATCATTGTCTTTCTTATAATTTTGGTTTCCTGTGTTGAAAATGATGTGAAGATGATGGATTATGTTGAAGGATTGCCTACTTTGCAATTTTAGTTAGTAGTAACTGACTGTTCTTTTCTTTTGTTTACAGGGGCTGTGAATTTTCCAACTTTAGATGAGCTTAACTCTGGATGTGACCTTAATCCTTCTTAATGTTGATAATAGGAGAAATATTTGGGTGATGCTAATGAACTGCTATCGCCAAGGCAGGTAAATGTATGTCTACTTCATGATCATTATGTTGGATACTTTGATGGAGCAGTAGGATAATGTCATTTGTAGTTGGCAATTCGTCCGTGTAATATTGTGTCCGTGATATAGATGATAATATTCTTTTTGTTTCCGGATGCTAATTCAGCCTAGATTATTTATATATGACGCCCCAATCTCTGAGAGTAAATATCTTATTCTCTCCGGAACTTTGTCTTCATAATCAGTTTCACATCTGCACTTCATTCTCCTTATTTTCAGCTCATTATTTATCACTTCTATAAAAAAAATATTTTCCTGAATAAGCTCTTCAAACTAATAATATTTCTCGTTGATATCTTAACATTTAGGGTTTGAAAATAGAAACTTTAAAGTTATGCTCATTGAGTGTGCCACTCTCTTGTTGTAAGAATTTTATTTCTTGAAAAACATTACTGTTTAAAGATGGTGTGAGTAGTAGCTTCCTCTTAAGACATCATTAAGTTCATGAATTTGTAATTTAAAAGTGTTATTAAGAGCAAAAAGATCAATTAACTTCTTTAAACTGTGAGCAAAATATTGATTTACAATGATATCTAATAGGACTAATAGCCTGTTTGGTCAAGTTTTTTTTTGAGATTGAGGTGTTTGGCCAAGCTTTTAGATGAAAAGAAGTGCTTTTAAGGAGAAGCAGAATCAGTTTTTGAGAAGTAGAAAAAAGTAGCTTATCTCCAAAAGCATTTTTTTGAGAAGCACTTTTGAGAAAAATATACTTAAAAGCAGTTTTCGAAAGCTTGGCCAAACACTAATTACTGCTTAAAAGTGCTTTTCAAATTAATTAGCCAAATACAAATTGCTTTTCACCAAAAAGTATTTTTTTGAAAAGTGTTTTTTTTTAAAAGTACTTTTGAGAAAAGCACTTCTCGAAGCTGATTTTAAAAGCTTGGCCAACGGGCTATAACACTTTTTGGCTAGTGCAGAGCTATTTGTGACTGCAAAACTACGGCTACAAACTTTTGACTACTGCTGAAAAAAAAAAAATCGATCTTTGATATATCAGAAAATGTTAAAGAGTTTTTTTAATTTGTTGGATTGACACATGAAATATAGTCTAAAAACCTAAGAGCGAAGTGCACCAATTATCACTTTTAAGCAAGCTATTTATAATATATTCATAATTTACAATGTATTTAAAGATTAATCAATTCGTCCAAACTTCAAGACTAAGTATTCTGAATTTGGAAAATTTTGAGCTGCTAATTTGAAATTCAGGACTAAGTGTCTTGAATTTCTGAACTACTAATTTAAAATTCAAGACATAAGATTCGAATTCTAGACACAATTTTCGAACTTTTGGACACGATATTTGAAGTTTGAACTTTGATGTTGCAATTCTAGGACGCCGTATCCTGAAGTTTAAGCGAAATTGATTAATTTTTAAATATATTATAAACTGTGAATATATTTTCAACATGTTTAAAAGTGACTATCTAATGTCATTTTCACAATACTTAATGGTCTTATTAATTTGCGGATAGGTGCAATATTTTGGGGGTGAAGGCGGACTCGGAATGTTTAACAAGCAATTGAATGAAGAGGAACTAATTTGGGACTTGGACAGAAATGCCCTTGTGGCAGAAAATAATTACACCTCGCTGTTCTTTAAATAGATAACTAGTTTTTTGATACGCGCATCGCGTGTGTAACCCATATGAATGACAGAATTAGAAAAAGTTATATTACTAAAAATATATTTGAGTTATAAAACTAAAAGTATAAATTCTTAGAAAATATAAATATGATCTTATAAAATTAAAGAGACAAAAAGTATTTTTTATATTCGAGTTTCAATCGAGAGTGAGGAAGTGTGTTAGGTTCCTCAAGTCCACATCGTTGTTTTGAACATTGAAGAGGGACCAAAATGCTTTTGCATTTTCTCAAAAGCCCAATTCGCATTCATAATGCTTCCTTTTAGGGAGGCGCGCAGTGATTAACTTGCAATCCACTCCACGAATTAGATTTGCATCTCAAAACATGAAATTTATTTTTACTTTTCATAGAGTAGTATGAATTGCTCACAAATAATCAAGTCTTTTGCAATTTATTGAAAAAATATATTTTGAGTGTTTAAAGTTTTAAAATAGAAATAAGAGAAAGAGAAAAAAGAGAATAGTAACGGAAATTGTTGGATGAAACTAGGCAAACAAAATATTCAAAGCGACTCCTCAAATTCTTCAAATATTTTACAAAAATGAAGAGAACATTGGTTAATGTAATTAAGTTTGCTAATATGCTTTTTGGTAAACCGGTTATTAAATTATAAAAGCTAGCTCTTAATAGTGATACATGCATAGAAAGTTAGAAGAAGTTAATTTTCGAAAAATAAAAGTTAACCAATATATCACAAATGACGTAAATAATTTTTATTAGTTCATTATGTAGCAGTAAAACTAAATAGAAAATATAAGGTAATTAACGTCTAAACTTATGATTTACAATAAATTAACGTATTGTTATAAGTCATCATTTAATAAGATTTTCAATTAACCAGAATTATTTAACATTTAATAGGAGGTTACTTTTTAATGATGAAAATCAAAGGGTTGCCAACTTTGTCGTTGTTTCAATTAAATATTATCTTTTTAATTAGTTTTCGTAGAATGTATATTTACATCTTTATACAAATTTATATTTGAAAAAATATTATGTTGAAGGGTTTTATAGTCACTAAACTTTATAAGGTTATTTTGATAATTCAATTCTTAACTTTAGGCTTCACACTTACAATATAGTATGATTATTGTCACTTCCCACAAAGCTATGAAGGCGAAAGCGAAGATGAATTCAAGCAAAATCCGGACATTGTTATAAGAAAATTAAATTATGGTGGATGTCTACTCTTATCCATATCTCCATAACTCCCAATATTCTAATAATTATGGAGTTATGATTGTAACTCCATAACCTCCTCCATGATCTTCCTCTCAAATGCTTAATGACATGTTCAATGGCATATTTTGCAATAGTGATTCTTCATTTTTCATGCCTATATAAAGGCCTTGTAAAAGATAGGAATAGATATACACAATTGAAGAAGAAAATCTCTTCATTCTCTCTATCTCCACTTCTTGTTCATGTTTTACTAAATTGCTTTCATTTCATAGCAATATTTTTTGTTCATGTTTTACTAAATTGCTTTTATTTCATAACACGTTATCAGCACGAGTTTCTGACCAAATGAGTTTGATCTCTTCCTTCTTCAAGAATTTCCCTATAGAAAATAGAAGATACGGTATCATCATAAATTAAAGATATGATGGGATGGAAATTGAAGCAGTATATTTGATATCACAACATTTGTTGGTATAACTTAAAGGTAACATTGGCATAGCTTACGACTTATTGTAACACACAAATCTTTATGCTATATTTCACTATTTTTTCAAAAAGGTATGGTTTGTGCAATTTTGATTTATGCAATTTGTACTTTAAGAATTTACGTATTCACAAATATGTTACTGCCATCACATAATATATGACATTAAAAAAAATGCACTTCAAATAGTCTTGTGTAGAATAGTTCTTAAATCAGAAACTTCTTATGATCAATAATTAATAAAAGTTGAGAAGTTATGATTTTAAATACATATTGAGATATATTTTTAATAAATAGTAGACAATGCTTGCATAAGAGACGCATTTCATTGTAGCTGTCACTCATCTCCTGGTTTATATTCCTTTTTCTGAAAAATAAATAATAACCATTTATATTAACCACAATGCATTTCTTTTTGGCAGGATTAAAGTGGAGGTAAGTAGTGTTTCTTTGCAGTTTTATCTAAGTTCATTTGAATTTAGAAGTGATAATAATTTTATTCAGAATAACTCGCCAGTGACTGTGTCCCTATAACCACCAAAAGTGGTAGGCTCGAGGGGGAGTCCTTATGCACTATGCCTATTATCCCGTCGGTCGAGGGCAAAGCGGTAGATTCAAGTCCACTATCCCATGAGGGTCGAGTGTGAGTCCCGGTGTATCGTGATGATAAGAGTTAGGTTCGAGTCCCAACTCATTATGGCCTAAGATGTCTTTATATGGGTAAAACATTTGGTTTGAGTCCTAATGCATCATATTGATAATAATAATAACTAAAGAAAAATAATGTATTTTCATGAAAAAGCATGGAGCTTGTCCCACTTGATTTGCTTCATTCTTCGAAGTGAATGTGATAGCATAAATAAAGACAAGTGGTTGACCAATGAAGTGGGCGTGTGAAAGACGAAAATAATAATAGTTATCATTATGGTAATTATAAAAGGGAGAACAAGGCAGTGTATACCATTAAATTGGTATGAAAAAAAAATAAAGCACATCACTATGATTATACTCCATTCTTTGAAGAGAATGTAACTTGTGATAAACATTGAGAATGCAGACTCATTCCTGAAAGTGAATGTGAAAATATATATGTGATAAAGATTATGCATAATAATGTACTTATGTAAGGTTGGATAAATACCACAACTCACCTCTAAAGGAGGTTTGAGACAAAGAAAGATAATGAATATTATTGTGTAGTTACATGAATATATCATTTGTCGCATACATGTGATATGCAAAAAAAAAAATATTTTGTCATGCCTTATGAAATTTATTAAAAGTAAAATTAAAGCAAGAAATTATTTTGCTTATGATGATTTTGAACATGACAATTATTATGATATGATTTTCTTTGTGGAGGAGACATTCATTATATGGATGGTATGACAAAAGATCTTGTCGTACAAAAGCAGTTAAGAGCTCCAAAAGAATTAATTTGTTTCTACCTGGATGAAATTGTTCCTGACATTAATATTGTAGTTAGTCTCAAAAGAAATATTTTGATTTACAAATATATTAGCCAAAGTGGTTGGCATATTGAGACTATAAATGAAAAGAAGATTGAATATCTTTATATTACTATAATCATATCGGGTAAATATGAAAGGTTACTTGACTTTTCTTCTATTTGTGCTACACAAGTGTATGCATGATGATGCAATCACATGCCACAAGTAAACTAGAGCTTTACTGGAATAAATATTAGTTGTCATGACCGGTTTGCCATCTCGGTTTAATTATGATGCGAAAAATTAATTGAGAATTACATTGGCATATATTGAAGAAATAGAAGATTCTTCAAGAATTCTTTTGTACTGCTTATTCTCATGATATATCAGTTAAGGTTGGGATTGAATCCCTTGATTTCTGGAGCAAATAAAAGGTGATAAATATATAGGCTCAGTCACCTACCATGTGGACCTTTATTATTATATGATTTTAATAGATACATCTATTCTATGGTCACATGTGCATTTGTTTAACTTGCAGTTTGACTTTTGCAAGGTTACTTGCTCAAATTATTAGAGAAAAGTTCCAGAATATAAATTATGATGATTTATCTTGATAATAGTGGTTTAAATCCAAGTTGGTTTAGCAGAAATTGTATGCTTCCAATTTTAGCTAAACTATTGGTTATGTGAACGAAATTTCCAAAACGAAATTTGGTATGAGATGTATTATTTAATATACATCAGTACTTGTATGCATCTAGCCAAGTTATGAAAATTTCTCCCTATCACAATCGGTTCAGGGTCAGGAACCAAATAATTTCCATCTAGAAATATGGATGTGCTATATGATTTAATTATGCCACCACAATGCACAAAGATGGGTTCCCAAAAAAGGTTGGAAAATGTGTTGGTGATCCTAGGGGAAGAAAAGCAGCTGAGAGATTGATACGCGAAATGAATTATTATGAATACATATAGATCCTCGTACAAGAAAATATGAACTTGAAGTTCAAGTGATAGTTCATTTGCAAATTATTGCTAGACACATTTGCTGAACCAAAGCTAAATGTTATATTTCAACTGCTAATGCTCCAAAATAGAATAACGTCCCTGATGAACGGATTTTATGGCACGCATAAAGCATGATAGACTAATCGGTTCCAAAGATACAACTTCTTGAAGAAGGAGAGAAGCAAATGTCCAAGATGGTCATAACACGGAGGCAAGTGCTCTAGAAGAGCACCACGACATAACACTTCATAAGACCTCATGGGAGAGGCTCAGGTACCTGAAAATAATGAAATAAAAAGATCTCAATAAGTTATGTCTTTATTGGGTAACAATGAAACCGATGTAAAATGATCGTCGACGATGTTGTTAATATAATATAGCGCACAATATTATTAATATTGACGAGGATCTTGAGCTCAAATCTGTCATGGAATGTAGACAGATAAATGATTGGCCAAAAAAAAAAATAATACTCAATCAAGATTGATTTCACCTGAAAAATGTGAAGTTAGACGGATAGTCCCAATACCTGAAAGTATAAAGTACTGGAGGTATAAATGTGTTCTTGTGTGAAAAAAGTCAAGTCGATAGACATAAAGACGAGTTGTGTCACAATTAAGATTTGTAAATATCCTGGCATTGATTATATAGAGACATGTTCTCTTGTGGCGGATGTAGTCATTTCAGGTTTTATCTGGCAATACACAAAAAACTTGATATGCGTATAATGAAAATCATTGAAGGATTTAAATTGTTCTGAAGCATATTAAGGTTTCCAAGAAATTTATTAAATAAAGCTTCAAAAATCCTTATACGGATTGAAACAATCAGGCGCATGTAGTATAATCGCCTGAGTGAATATCTGTTGAAAAAAGGGTACAAGAATGATTCAATTTGTCCTTGTGTCGTTATAAAAAGATCTGGATCTGAATTTGTTATAATCACCGTGTATGTTGATGATTTAAATATCATTGGAACTCCTGGGGAGCTTCCTAAAGCAGTAGACTGTTTAAGAAAGAATTTGAATTGAAAGATCTTGGAAAGACAAAATTGTCTTGGTCTACAAAGTATATGAAAGATGAAAATTTTGTCCATCAATCAACATACACTGAAAAGATTTTAAAGTGATTCGATATGGATAAAGCACATCCATTGAGTACCTCGATGGTTGTGAGATCACTCGATATAAATAAAGATCCATTCCGACCTCATGAAAATAATGAAGAGCTTTTTGGTCCTGAAACCATATCTTAGTGCAATTAGCGCACTAATATATTTTGCTAACACTAAGGCATGACATAACTTTTTCAGTTAATGTCTTAGCAAGATATAGCTCTGTTCCTACAAGGAGACATTGAAATAGAATCAAACACATATTGCGGTATCTAAAAGGGACTATCGATATGGGCTTATTTTATGGCTATGTGTTTACATGTGGAGGCACTGCCATATCTTGGCAATCGACTAAGCAATCAATCGTGGCTACTTCATCTAATCATGCTGAGATAATTGCTATTCATGAAGCAAGTCGAGAATGTGTATGGTGAGGTCTATAATACATCTTATTCGAGACAAATGTGGTTTGAAGTATGACAAACTACCCACAATTTTGTGTGAAGATAATGCAACATGCATAGTCCAATTGAATAGAGGATTCATAAAAGGAGATAGGACAAGGCACAATTCACCAAAGTTATTTTTCACACATGATCTTCAAAAGAATGGTGATATCAATGTGCAACAGATTTGTTCAAGTAATAATATGGCTGATTTGTTCACCAAATCTCTACCGACGTCAACCTTCAAGAAACTTGTGTACAAGATTGGATGCGAATGCTCAGGGATATGAATTGGTGCTCTCATCAGGGGGAGTTAATACGTGTTGTACTCTTTTTCCCTTAAAAGGTTTTGTCCCACAAGGTTTTACTTGTAAGGTTTTTAACAAGGTAACCAAAAGGCGTATTTCTAAATATGTGTACTCTTTTTTCTTCACTGAATTTTTTTTTCATAGAGTTTTTTCCTAATAAGGTTTTAACGAGGCACATTATCAATGGACATCCAAGGGGAGTGTTATAAGAAAATTAAATTATGGTGGATGTCTACTTTTCTCCATTATCTCCATAACTCCCAATACTCTAATAATTATGGAGTTATGATTGTAATTCCATAACCTCTTCCGTGATCTTCCTATCAAATGCTTAATGACATGTTCAATGACATATTTTGCAATAGTGATTCTTCACTTTTCATGCCTATATAACCTTGTAATAGATAGGAATAGATATACGCAATTGAAGAAGAAAATCTCTTCCTTCTCTCTATCTCCATTTCTTGTTCATGTTTTACTAAATTATTTTTATTTCATAACAACATTTCTTATTTATATTTTACTAAATTATTTTTATTTCATAACCGACATTATTAACTAGTGCTACTTTCTATAGTTTATTTTCAACAGTAAAAGGACAACTATGACCCTTTTTCTTTTGGAATATGTATTTTAGTGAATAAAGATACATCGAAATTTGTGCAAATTAAAAAGAGAATGAGAGTTTGGAGTTATTAACAAATATCAAGCTTCTTGAACTTTTTTTACATTATGTGTCAATATGATTAGTTTTTTTTTTTTTTTTTTTACATGTTTACTCTCCTTCGCTCCATTTTAATCCCTCCGCCTTATATTTATCGTTTATTAAAAGAAATCATTTTATATAAGTTGTACATTCGTTATAATATTGGACATATTTAATAAATAATATTGGACATAATTAATAAATAATATACTATTAATTTACCGGTACAACTTTGTTTAAGTATATATTCACAAAATTATACTATTTAGCATAGTAGTGTACTTCTGATTTAGGTTTATATTTAACTAATACTTCATCGTCCCAATTTTATTTGGCGTTGTTGGCTTGACACAGAATGTAAGAAAAGAAAGGAAAGTTGTGGGCTAAAATAATTCATAAATATTTTTGTGACTATAAATTATTCCATTAAGGGTAAAGTATAAGGTTTAAAGTTAAATTGTTTATAAATAAAAAAGTATGACATTCTTTTTGGGATAGACTAAAAAAAAGTATGACAAGAATTGGGATAGAGGGAGTAATAAACTATTAGGTGAAGAAGATTGGAAATTGGAAATAATATACCATAAACACTATGATTATAGTCATGGTATACTTTAATTGCTAATACTTTTAAATGATATTCACAATATACCCAACACTATATTGGTATATTGCGTAGTATATAATATATACAGTTGAATTATGGTATAATATGATCAAATGGTTTCATGTTCTTGGTATACTACATGGTATATTATGATTACTGTTGAATCATGGTATACCAGGATTAGTTGTATATTAAATGATATTCCCAATATTCTTCGTATCATGCGTAGTATACCATGATTATTGTTGAATCATGATATACTTTATTTGAGTATGTTATTATTCTCAATATTCTTGATATACTATACCTTAATGTACCAGTATTATTTTATATTTTGTTTGAGTATATTAAATGATATTCCCAATATTCTTATACTTTGATTACAGTTGAATCATGGTATATTATGTTTGGTATATTAAATGGTATTCACAATATTATTGTTATACTATGTAGTATACCATGATTACAGTTGAATCATCGTATGATGTGATTACTGATATGTTAAATGGTACTCACAATATTCTTGGTATATTCTATAGTTACGATGATTACAGCTGATTATTATTGATTATGATATACCATGATTAACTGGTATGCTAAATGATGTTCACAATATTTTTGATATATTATATAGTGTAACATGAATACAATTGAATCATGGTATGCTATGGTTACTGATATGTTAAATGGTATTCATAATATATATATATATATATATATATATATATATATATATATATATACTAAGTTTTTTTTTGAATTTTATAAACGAAAATCATCTATAATATAAAATAAAACAAAAGGTTCAAAAATATAGTAAAAAAGTAATGAGAAGGTAACTCTCAGTAATCATGAGCGATGAGTGAATTGTGTAGAAAGTGATCTAATACAAATTTTAGGATTCATCGATTTAACAAAAAAGAATCAAAAAAAAAATAGTGAAAAAGAGTAAGAAAAGTTTTGGACGGAAGAATTTTTCGGAAAAATATAATAACACAAGACAATGAAAAAATAAAAGAAAAATAAAAAAACTGAAAAAAGAATGACATATTTTGGATGAAGAAATTTTACTAGAAAAAAAATAAAAGTAGAATGCCACGTCAAAATCCCAATCAATCGGGGTCTTGATGGTGCGTAATTCCGCTTGCTAGGCAAGCCAACACACAATAGATAAATACGAAAGGATATTAATAAACGACTAATCTGCAAGATCATAAGAAAAATAAAAGCAGCTCGAAAGCAAACAAGATAAGTCTAAAATTCAAACTAAACTTTCAACCTTCCCAAGATGTGGAGTTATAAGTACATGAGCTTTTAGAGGTTTCTACATACAGTGTTATGAAGGAAATACAATACTGCTCGAAACAAAATGGAAACAACACAATAGAAATAAGAAGATGACTCAAGGCCTGCGAACAGGGTGCAGCTTTACCTTGATTCACCAACCCGGTATCTGCTAAGCACCTCTCGGGTCTCCGCTGGTACTGATATCCGAATCTGCATAAGAAGTGCAGAAGTATAGTATGAGTATAACCGACCTAATATACTTAGTAACTGTCGAGCCTAACCTTGACGAAGTAGTGACGAGGTTAAGACAATACACCTACAATAAACCTATGCAGTTATATAACAAAAGTAACAAAATAACAGGTAAAGAATCAAATATAACAACAAGATAGGGACATGTGAAAGAGATAACAATTATAAGAGCAAAGGGACAACAACAGATACATAAAGTAAAGTATCGCTGAGTAAACCTTTTTAAGAAATAATTAATGAAACCACAAAGCCAAGTCCACATTCCAAATATCAAGTAAAGAGCAATAAAGGCAACAAAATTGTACGACATCACCCGTCGTGCTTTTACTCTCATCCTCGCATTATAATGTAAAAATAATTGCCATCACCCTTCGTGCTTTTACTCTCATTCTCAGAATATAATATAAAAGCAAGCAGGGAAACACCCTTCGTGCATATCCTCATGTTCACTCAAGCAATAATATCAATATGTAAATAAGGAATGAAAACATCCTTCGTGCACAATCACTCTTCCTCACAAGCACAACAATAACCTTCGTGCATTTCGCTCTTCCTTACCAAGCAATCAAATACAACACATTACCAAGCAGGGTAGGAAGCGAATTCAACATAAAAAATAGAATTTGAACACAACTCATCATATGAAAACCTTCCACAATTAGCACCAACAACTAATCAACAATTCAATGATCTCAACACCAATATCTCAATAACCTCAATCATAGACAATGACATGAATACGAGACATGAAAATGAAATTCTCATTAGGTTGCACTATGCTGAAGTGTAAAATATGTGACCTATCTTCATGGTACTTCCGAAACATGAAAATGTGAAATACCGAATGTACCGCAGCTAGGATAGGAGGCAATGCAAGCCTATAAGAAACCTTCCCAACTTTCTCCAAATTGTGAAAAGGGCCAACAAACCTCGAGCTCAATTGCCCTTCTTCCCAAATCACATCACGCCCTTCATAGGCAAAGCCCGGAGAAGAACCTTCTCACCTTCCATGTAAGCCGCATCTCGAACCTTCCGGTTCGCTTAACGCTTTTGCCTGGACTGAGCTATACGAAGCCGCTCCTGAATCACTTTCACCTTTTCCAAAGCATCACGAACAAAATCTGTGCCCAACAATCTAGCCTCCCTGAGCTCAAACCAACCAACCGGAGAATGACATCGCCTCTCGTATAAGGCCTCGTATGGAGCCATCTGGATACTTGACTGATAGCTGTTTTTGTAGACAAACTCCCTAGAGGTAGAAATTGGTCCTGCTGACCCCCAAAATCCATAGAGCATGCCCAAAACATGTCCTCCAAAGTTTGAATAGTACGCTTAGACTGTCTGCTCGTCTAAGGATAAAACGCGGCACTCAGCTCGACCCGTGTGGCCAACTCACGCTATACAACTCTCCAAAAGTGTGACATGAACTGCGTGCCCCGATTTCAAATGAAAGAAATGGCACACCGTGCAGGTGGACAATCTCATTGATGTAAATTTGAGCCAACCTCTCTGAAGAATAGGATGTCATCACCGGAATAAAGTGTGCAGAGTTAGTCAACCGGTCCACAATAACCCAAATAGCATCGTACTTTCTCAAGGTCTGTGGTAAGCCTATCACAAAGTTCATAGTGATGCGTTCCCATCTCCACTCTGGTATCACCGATCTCTAAGGCAACTCACTCGATTTCTGATGTTCATACTTAACCTGTTGACAATTTAAACATCGAGAGACATGTCCAACAATGTCTTTCTTCATCTTCCATTACCAATAGTGCTGTTTCAAGTCACGATACATCTTCGTGACACCTGGGTGAATGGAATATCGTGAACTATAAGCCTTCTCAAGGGTAAATTCTCTTAACCCATCAACATTCGGAACACAAATCCGTACACCGAAGCCGCATAATACCATCATCCCAAATCACAACCTTCTTAGCACCATCACGCTGCAGCGTTTCCTTCAACACCAACAAGTGAGGATCATCAAATTCGTGAGCCTTGATGTGATCCAACAACGATGCTATGCCACAACGCAAGCAAGAAACCGACTAGGCTCCAAAACATCTAACCTCATGAATCAATTGGACCAATCCTAAACATCCATGGCTAATGGCCTCTCCACTGCGGGTAAAAATGCCAAACTGCCTATGCTTTCCGCCTTCCTACTCAAGGCATTGTGCACGACATTGGCCTTCCCGGGATGATAAAATATGGCGATATCATAGTCTTTCAATATCTCTAACAATCTCCGCTTTCGCAAATTAAGATCATTCTGCTTGAATAGATGTTGGAGACTCCGATGGTCGGTATAGACCTCACATGGCATGCCGTATAGATAGTGCTTCCAAATCTTGAGCGCGTGAACAATGACTGCTAACTCCAAATCATGCACAGGGTAATTCTTCTCATGAAACTTCAATTGATAAGACATTTAGGGAATCACCCTACCATCCTGCATCAATACCGCGCGAAGCTCAATACGCGATGCATCATGATACATAGTGTAAGATCCCAAACCTATGCGCAATACCAAAATTGGGGCTGTAGTCAAGGAAGTATTGAGCTTGTGAAAGCTCACCTCACACTCGTCAGACCATCTGAAGAGAGCACCATTTTGGGTCAACTTGGTCAATGGGGCTGAGGTAGATAAAAACCCCTCCACGAACTAGGGATAGTAACCCGTCAAACCCAAGAAGCTTCAAATATCTGTAGCTGAAGTAGGTCTACGCCAGTTCTAAACTGCCTCAATATTCATGTGATCCACCTTGATAACCTTGGAAGACACAACATGCAAAAAGGCAACTAAGTCTAACCAAAACTCACACTTAGAAAACTTGGCATATAATTGACGATCCTTCAAAGTCTGAAGTACAATCAGTAGCTGCTACTCATGCTCCTCTCTACTACTAGAGTAAAACAGAATATCATCAATAAAGGCAATCACGAAGGAATTTTTATAAGGCTTGAACACTCGGTTCATCAAATCCATGAAGGCTATTAGAGCATTAGTCAAGCCAAATGACATCACCAAGAACTTGTAATGACCATAACGAGTCCTAAAAGTTGTCTTAGGGACATCTGATGCCCTAATCTTCACCTGATGGTAGCCATATTTCAAATCAAGTTTGAAAAACACCCTGGCCCCCTGAAGCTGGCCAAACAAATCATCAATCCTAGGCAACATATATTTGTTCTTGATAGTGACCTTGTTCAAATACCGATAATCTATGCACTTCCTCACCAATCTGTCCTTCTTCTTAACAAACAACACCAGCGCACCCCAAGCTGAAACACTCTGTTTAATAAATCCTTTGTCAAGCAAATCTTGCAACTTATCCTTCAATTCCTTCAACTCATCTGGAGCCAAATGGTATGGTGGAATAAAAATAGGCTGAGTGCCCGGAACCAAATCAATGCAAAAGTCAATATCCTATCGAGTTGCATACCCAGCAAATTTGTAGGAAATACCTTTGGAAACTCATTCACAATCAGCACCGAATCCATAGAAGGAACCTCTGCACTCAAATCCTAGATATAAGCCAAATACACCAAATACCCCTTCTCGACCATAATCCAAGCCTTCAAATATGAAACCACTGTGCTAGTGGAGTGACTGAGAGTCCCTCTCCACTCTAATCTAGGAAACCCCTGCATGGCTAAAGTCACAATCTTGGCATGATAATATAAGATAGCGTGATACAGAGACAACCAATCCATACTAAGAACGACCTCAAAATCCACCACATTTAACAATAAAAAGATCAACTACTATATCAAAACTATTAAAGTAACAACACAAGACCTGTACACCCGATCACAAAAAATAGAACATAAAGAGAATCACGAGGCATACTCAAATGCGACGCAAAATGTGAAGACACATAAGAATATGTAGAACCGGGATCAAACAACACGAAAGATCTTTATGTTCAGACAGAGATAATACCTGTAATAACTGCATCAAACAACTCTGCCTCAGGTCTAGATGGAAATGCATAACAACGGGGCTGAGCTCCACCAACATGTCCTCCTCCTCTGAGATGACCTCTGACTGACTGACCTCAATCTCTAACTGACTAGCCTCCACCTCAGGCTACCTGATCCCCGCCTCTAGCTAGCTGTGCGGGTGGCGGAGCCATCAGTGTTGGAACCATGACACGAGTACGCTGCTGTGGCATATTGCTCTGTGACCTAGGGCAAAATTTTGCGACATGCCTCATATCACCATATGTACAACAAGCCCTCGGTTTACGTGACTACTGACCTTGGACTATCCTTGTCGACCTGAATAACCACCCTGGTAACTCTGTATCAGAGGTGCACTAACCGGAGCTGGAGGTGCACTGTATGCTAGCTGCTAAGAACAAGGTCCATAAATACATGGCTACCTGAGACACCATAGGTGACCTAAAAAGCTTACTAAACCGACCTGATAGGATGGCCTTTACCAAAGGAATCCCTGACTCTAAATGAGGCACCACTGAATCCTCCAAAATAATGGGGCCTCTTGTTAGAGGTCGTCTCCCTAGCCTGGCCTCTAATGCGCTCAATCCTCCTGGAGATCTCCATTACCCGTGTAAAATAAAATTTCATCCTTGGTCTCTCTAACCATCTAAAATCTGATGCCGTAGGTAAGACCATCAATGAACCTCTACACATTCTCCCTCTCAGTAGGGATCCGGATAGTTTCATGGAATGACAAATCCACAAATCTAGTCTCATACTGAGTATC
Source organism: Nicotiana obtusifolia (assembly GCA_002018475.1). NCBI lineage: Eukaryota > Viridiplantae > Streptophyta > Magnoliopsida > Solanales > Solanaceae > Nicotiana > Nicotiana obtusifolia. The sequence continues at coordinate 198,759 of MCJB01048008.1, read as the reverse complement.
GGTCATGCTATCCTGCTGAAGGCACTCGAACTGATTGCAGAACTCCTCTCTCTGAGTGAAGGGACTGAACTTCTCCAAGAACAACTGTGAGAACTGAGCCCATGTGAGAGGAGGTGATCCCGTAGTCCTGTCCTACACATGCACCTACCACCACCTCTTGGCAGAATCATGCATATGAAATACTGTGAAATCAACTCAGTCAGACTCTACTATACCCGTGTTGCGCAAGATCTCATGGCAACGGTCCAAGAAGTCCTATGGGTCTTCAGAAGGTGTAGCACTAAAATGAGGGGGATACAACTTGGTGAACTTGTCCAGCCTCTTCATCTCATCAACTCACATCGCAGGTTTCTTCCTGGGCGTTTTAGCAACAATTGGCTGAAACTCCTCAACTGGTAGAACTGCTAGGGTATGATAACCGTGAGTAGGGGTGGGCGGATATTTACGTTTAACAGTTTGGCTTATCGGTTATTGGTTTATAAATTTATTACTCCACTAGCCAACAATAAGACATCAGACGGATTAGTATCAAATTAGCGATTATCGGGAGGTTATCGAGTGGTTTATCGGCTAAATCAAATAGACAATAAAAAAGAAGTAAAAAATTAGAGATAAGGGAAAATTTATAGTAAAACATCACATCTGCTCGGTGCTCGCCTCTCTCTAGTCGAGCATTTATATAATCCAGTTGGTTTTAGCAATGCTGCTAAAAATAATTTCATGTACAGAGAGAGATATATAGGCTTTTCAACATACAATTCTTGTAAAATAAAGCTCTTTTTCTTCTCTTAGATGGCAATGATGATCAACATCTTTTGTTGATCATATAGTTCAAGATTGTGGTTTAAGCATATGCACTCTATGTTATCACCAGTCCAAGGGGATTCTTTAAAGAATGAGATCTCTAGCTTTAAGCAGTTAATAAATAAAATCTCAATCCGTTCACCAACCATTACCCCAATAACCCGATACCAATAAGCCAATAAGCCAATAAGCCAATTTTGCGGTTCGATTAATGGTTAAGGTTCGATTTTGAACAGCCCTAACCGTGAGCCATCTGCTCTAGAGTGTGAGTAGTGGGAGTCTGGGCTCCTCCCCCAGCCTGAGAAATGGCTGGTTCCACAAGAAACACACCAGCCTGGGCCATACTCTCCATGGGACCAACCATGTGGACTAAGGCGTCCTGAAGCACTAGGATAGCAATGAACCCCTCTAGGTCCTGAGCTGGTCCTATTGGCTCGGTCGGAACATGGATCTCCTTATCCTACTCTATTTGAGGCTCGACAATGGGTGCCGCCACACATGCTCTAGGCTGAGCTCTGCCTCTACCTCAGCCCCGGCCCTTACCTCTAGTAGTGGTTGTAAATCTGGGGCTCCGGCTCCTGATCAGCTATGGATGCCGTACGTGTCCTTACCATCTACGAGAGAATAAGAGAAGAATGATTCAAATTTACTGACTGAACAAAGTCGCACAATAAAGAAAGGATAAAAGTGAAGTTTCCTAAAGCCTTATAGTCTCTAGAAGATAAGTACAGACGTTTTCGTACCGATCCTCGAGACACTACTAAGCTTGCTCATGACTCGTAAGACCTATGCAACCTAGTTCTCTGATACGAACTTGGCATGACCCAAAATCCCAACTAATCAGGATCATGATGCCGCCTAACACTGCTTACTAGGAAAGCCAACATACAAAAGATAAATACAAAAGAATAGCAATAAACGACTAATCAACAAGATAATAAGAAAAGTAAAAGCAACTCGAAAGTGAAAAAGATAAGTTTAAAATCCATACTAACATTCAACCCTCCCAAGATGTGGAGTCACAAGTACATGAGCTTCTAGAGTTTTCTACATACACTATTCTGAAAGAAATACAACATTGTCCGAAATTAAATGAAAACAGTACAATAGAAATAAGAAGATGACTCAAGGTCTACGAACGAGGTGCAGCTCTACCTCAAATAACCAACCTGGTATCTGCTAAGCATCTCTCAAGACTCCACTCGTACCGATATCCGAATCTGCACAAGAAGTGCAAAAGTGTAGTATGATTACAACCGACCCAATATATTCAGTAAGTGTCGAGCCTAACCTCGACGAGGTAGTGACAATGCTAAGACAAACACTTATGATAAACCTGTGCAGTTATATAACAAAATTAACGAAATAATAGGTAAAGAATAAAATATAACAACGGGATAGGGACATGTGAAAGGGATAACAATTATACGAGCAAAGGGACAAAAGGAAATAAGTAAAGTATCACTGAGTAAACCTCTTTAAAAAATAATTAACGAAGCCACAAAGCCAAGTCCACATTCCAAATATCAAGTAAAGAGCAATGAAGTCAACAAAATTTCACGACATCACCCCTCGTGTTTTTACTCTTATCCTAACAATATAATGTAAAAGCAAGTAGGGAAACACCCATCGTGCATATTCTTACGTTCACTCAAACAATAATATCAAGATGTAAATAAGACATGAAAATACACTTCGTGCACAAGAACTCTTCCTCAAAAGCACGCAACACCCTTCGTGCATTTCACTCTTCCTCACCAAGAAATCAAATACAACACATTACAAAGCAAGGTGGGAAGCGAATTCAAGATCAACAACTTAATTTGAACACAACGCGTCATATGAAAAACTTCCAACAATTTGCACCAACAACCATTCAATAATTAAACTATCTCAAGACCAATATCTCAATAACCTCAATCATAGAAAATAACATGAATACAATAAATTAAAGAATATCTAAAGCATGGAAGACATAGTACACAAATAACATGGCACAAGTAAGGCTAATTCAACCCGCATGCTTATCCCATGTTCAACGTATATACACCTGTCACCTTGCATATAGGACAAACACAATACATAGTTCACATAGCAAATAGACTCTATTCTACCCTATTTCCCTCAAATCAAGGTTAACCAGGAAACTTACCTCTTTTTCGGATCACAATCGATAATCTAACATGACTTTTCATTTTCCTTTACAACAAGCCTTCAAACAAATCGAATCTAGTCAAATATTGTTCAAATAATTCAAAATAAGCTTTGGAAACTACTCACGAATGAAAAAGTTTTAATCTTTATCATAATTGAAAAAGTAAATAAAAAGTCAAACCGGGCCCACGTGGTCGAAATCTAAAATCAAGACCAAATCTTGATTACCCATTCACCCCGAGCCCGGATATGTGATTTGTTTTGAAATCCGACCTCATTTCGAGGTCTAAATTTTAATTCTACAAAATCTCTAAATTCTACCCAAAATGCCCAATTTCTATTTTGAAATTCATAGATTTGATGATGAAATTCATGAAAAGATAATTGAAATGGAACAAAAACAAGCTAAGATTACTAACCTATGAATTTGGGAAGAAATTTCTCTCCAAAAATAGCCTCTATGGAGTCTAGGGTTCAAAAATGGTGTAAAATGAGTTAAGTGCCGAAATCCCCACATTTTACCCAGTTGCAGAAGTCGCAATTGCGAACCCTTATTCGTAATTATGGTGTTCACAAACGTGACCATTGATCGCATGCTTGAGCCTTCAGTTGTCGCAAATGCGACTCACCCTTCGCATTTGCGAAGGCCCTCCAGCTCGCAAATGTGGAACAAGTTGCGCAATTGCGGAGCTGCCTATAAGCTCCCCAATATCACAAATGCGACACAGACGTCGCAAATGTGGAACCCCTTCATTCGCAAATGCGACTGTTGCTTCGCAAAAGCGAAGGTCACAACTCCCTTCCTCGTCGTTGCAATTGCGAGCTGGATTTTTCAAAAGCGAGGATCGTAATTGCACACATGTCATCGCAAATGTGAGACCTGCAGGCCATGCACACCAATTGCTGCATTAACTACCAAAACTATCCGAAACACATCCGAAACTCACCCGAGCCCCTCGGGCTCCAATCCAGACATCCACACAAGTATAAGAACATCATAAAAACGCGCTCGCTAGCTCAAATCATCAAAATAACATCAAAATTAAAGAATTGATCATCAAAACTGAAGATTTTAAAAGCTAAAACTCAATTTTCCAATATTTCACATAATGCACTAAAATGGCCTCGGGTCATGCGGGACCCCAACCAAACATGCGTACAAGTTCAAAATCATCATACAAACCAACCGAAATCGTTAAAACAACAATATGAGGTAGTTTATGTCACGACACGAATCCCACCATAGGGGTTGTGATGGCACCTAGTCTGTAACTCTAGGTAAGCCAATCACTTATCAACATTTAAATTAGCAAAACATGATATAATAAAGTAGAGTTCAACATAAATGCGTAAATAAAGGTAATACAAGTCAAAACGGCGATCGTCAAAAAATATCCGCAGAACTAGGTGGTACAGAGTCACAAGCTCTAATTGAATACATAGAAATATCTCAAATTACAATGCTATTCTGATAGAGATTTGACAGTATAAATATAAGGAAAGGACTCCAAGGGACTACGATGATCAAAGTAGCTCAACCTTGAATCCGTACGATCAAAGAAGCTCTCATTGCCTGGGTTCGCTACCTCCAACACCTGGATCTGCACAAAAATATACAAAAGTTTAGTATGAGTACACCACGATCGATACCTAATAAGTATCAAGACTAACCTCGATGAAGTAGTGGCGAGGTTCATGTCATGTAATACTCACTAACAAGATTACCTGTGTAATAAATCAAGACAGACAACAAAAGTATAGTAGAAAACAATAGCAATAACCTTATTGGAATAAGTGATAACAATTCAATGCAAGTAAAGGTGATGTTTAAACAACAATTCATCATAAAGAAACACACACAAATAGCACCTCGAGCCCACATTTTTATCACAACAACAATAGTCACCGTATCATTCCGCTCTGGCAATATCACAATAGCTACCCGTATCGCTCCGCCCTAATAATATCAAAATAGTCACCCGTATTGCTCCACCTTGACAATATCACAATAACCACCTGTATTGCTGTGTCTTGACAATATCACAATAGCCACCCATATCGCTATGTCCTGACAATATCACAATAGCCACCCGTATCACTTTGTCGTGACAATATCACAATAGCCACCCGTATCGCTCCGCCCTGACAATATCACAATAGCCACCCGTATCACTCTGAAATCCTCCTGGAAAAAAACCAACTAGGTACGCAAGTCGTAACTTATCATATGAAGCTGTTCAAGACATCAAACTACCGAAGAAAATACCAATGCTCGAAACGACCGGTCGGGTCATTATATTCTCCGTCACTTAAACATACTTTAATCCTCGAACGTGCCAAGGATTGTTTCAATGCCATCAAATCACTAGATAAACTCACCATAAACATACTCATGGGTGACCCCACATCACCTCAATCCATATAAGCCTGTCAACACAACCTAACTGAAACTCCTTTCTTCAACCTCAGTTCATAAACCTTAGAACCCAGTCTCCAACATTTGACATTTATTAAAAGACCCGGACCTTGCATCTATACACAATATAAGTCCAAACGAGCCGTATCAAGACATAACAATATTCCAAGATACTATTACACAATATACCACATAACTAATGTGCTCATAATAATTCCAACCATAATAGTTGCCCATGACTAAACCCGGTACTGGTAACAAATCTCATATCGAATAAAACCTTGTTACAAACCTTCAAAACACCGCTAATATTGTATGAAACATGTGGAAACTCATAACCACTCACCCAATCAACAAGTGGAGTTCTCTCGTCCGACCAGAACCATTACCAAACTCTAAGCTGATTAATGACATTCTTATCCAAACATACCTTATCCAAGCCCGATTGCACTAATACCAAGTCAAATGATCTCATATTACCAAATAAAAGCTATTTGATTGATAAGCCACACCAATGGCACCTAGCCACATACGACGCAATCCATGCACCCAACGAGCAACAACTCAAATATACCCAAAGATGGAGAACCAAAGAAAAGAACCACCCTACAAGTTCAAAAAATACCTGCTTAGCCTCCGACCAATATTCCTCCCTACTACAGTGAGAACCACTATGCAATCAATCCTCCTGAGACCGTACTTGTCAACCAGATATGAGAATCCGCTTCGTCCCACAAATTAACAACTAAAAGATCTACTAAAACATCCACATCTAAGCTTGGAAACACATCGAACGATGATCAAGCATCCGTAGTTACCGAAAAAGAGCGATAGACATGGTCCACCATAATAAAATCCCCAACGGGTATCGACACATAGACAAGAGTATCCCTAGAATCACGAGACAAAACCAAATACGAAGCAAAATAGGACGACAGATACGAATAAGTATAACCCGGATCAGTAAAACGGATGCATCTCTATGATAGACCGGAAAAATACTTGTAATGACAACATATGACGAAATAGCCTCAGTCCTACAAAGGAAAGCATAACAATGGGCCAGGCCTCCCCCTCTAAGACATCCTCTACCCGCCTGTCCTTCACCTCTAGCTTGCTATGCAGATGGAGTAGTAATAAGAGCGAAAACCATAACTAAGTACCTGGCTAATGTCCACCCCACTGAAGTATAGGATAATCTCTCATAATGTGCTTAGTATCGCCATTCTTTCCCTCTACGGGCGTGGCTACTTGTATTGAGTCTGTGCCGAATTACTGGAATAACTGCTGAAGGAACCCTGTGTAGAAGGTGCACTAAAAGATGGTTGTCCGATATGAGTACCCTTGGGTCCCTGGCTAGCTGGAGCACTACGGGTAATTAGAAGTACGGATTGAACTAGCTGACTAATAAAGTCTCCGCCATGATGGGTCAGAGCTGAAAAGCAGAAACCACTAAATCCTCTAGAACCTCGAGGCTTCTTAGCCTCCCTATCTCCTCTCTCCTGCCTGCGGATACACTCCAACCTCCTAGCAATCTCCACAACCTGATGGAATGTAGTCTCAGTATCCAACTTCCCTGCCATCCCAAATCTGAGGCTATAACCAAGTCCCTCAATAATCTACGGAATCTCTCTCTCTCTAACAGTGGAAAACAATGCAGGTGCATGATGAGATAACTCTATAAACCTCGTATCATACTCGGACATAATCATACTCCCCTGGCGCAACTACTCAAACTTGGTGCGCAACTCATCCATGCGCATCTGTGGAAACTCTCTCAAGAAAAGATCAAAGAACTAGGACCAAGTAAGTGGTGCTGCGGCAGCTGGTCTAATTGCCCCATAAGTCACCACCATCTATATGCCGACCCTATCAGCTGAAAAGTAGTAAGGCCGACCCTGCTCGGCTCCACCACACACATAGTATGCAGAATACGATGATACTGATCCAAGAAATCATGTGCATCCTCAGAAGCCCCTCCACTGAACTTGGGATGATGGAACTTCTGAAAGCTCTCCAAACTCCTCTGCCCCTCAACCGACACAACTGGCTCCACCTTGGGCTGAACTGTAACTACTGGCTGTACCAGCACAACACCCAGTATCTGATAAGCATGAGCCGACTGCTCTAGTGTATGGTCAGCAGGAGTCAGAGCTCCTCCCCATTCATGTGAAATAATTGGTGCAATTAGAATCAACCCTGCCATAGCCAAAGTCCCAAACATGCTCAGAAAGTGTGCTAAGGTCTCATGGAGTCCCGATGTAACAATAGGCTGCTCAGGTGCACGCTAAACATGCTCGGGCTCTTGATCCTCAATTAGAGCTGCTGGAGGCTTCACAATTGCTGCTTTGGAAGGTGCTTTAGTTGTAGCACGTGCCCCTCATCAGCTTCTACCTCGAGCCAAACCTCTCACGGGTCTAGCAGGGGGCATGGGTGTCTGCTCAACTGATCTGATAACGCGTGTCCTCACCATATATGAAAGAATAGAAGAGTAAGTTTTTAAACTTGGAATATCAAATCGGAAAGATAAGCAATGAAAGAAAGTGATGTTTCCTAATAGCTAGGTAGCCTCTCGAAGATAAGAACAGGTGTCTCTGTACCATCCACAAGACTCTATTAAACTAGCTCGTGACTCATAGAACCTATAAACCTAGAGCTCTAAGACCAACTTGTCACGACCTGAATCCTACCACAGGGGTTGTGATGGCACCTAGTCTCTAAAATTAGGTAAGACGATCACTTATCAATATTTAAATCAGTAAATAATGATAGAATAAAGCAGAATTTAACATAAATACGGAAATAAAGGTAATACAAGCCCAATGGCGATAGTCCAAACATATCCCCAAAACTAGATAGTATAGAGTCATGAGCTCTAAATGAATATATAGAAATATCTCAAAATACAATACTCTTCGGACAGAGAATTGACATTATAAATATAAGGAAAGGACTCCAAAGGACTGGATGATCAAAGTAGCTCTACCTGGGTAGAATCCTCACAATCAAGAAGCTCTCACTGTTTGGGTCCGCTACCTCGAACACCTAGATCTGCACAAAAATATGCAGAAGTGTAGTATGATTACACCATGATCGGTACCCAGTAAGAATCAAGACTAACCTCGATGAAGTAGTGACGAGGTTCAAGTCATATGATACTCACTAGTCACGAAAACCTATGCAATAAATCAAGACTGACAACAAAAGTATTGAAGAAAACAAGAGCAATAACCTCATCAGAATAAGTGATAACAGTTCAATGCAAGTAAAAAATCAGTTTCAATAACAAGTCATCACAAAACACACACACAAATAGCACCTCGTGCCCACATGTTTACCGCAACAACAATACCCACCCTTATCACTCCCCCCTGACAATATCACAATAGCCACCCGTATCGCTCCGCCCTGACAATATCCCAATAGCCACCGTATCGCTCTGCCTTGAAAATATTAAAATAGCCACCTGTTTCGCTCCACCCTAACAATATCACAATAGCCACCCGTATTGCTCCGCCCTGACAATATCACAGTAGCCTCCCGTATCACTTTGAAATCTTCCCGGAACCAAACCAAATATGTATGCAATTCTTAATACATCATATGAAGCTATTCAAGATCTCAAACCACCGAACGGAATGCCAATGCTTGAAACGACTAGTAGGGTTGTTACAGTTTACCAAAAATATTGACTCTGGTAAACTCTAGCCATATTTAAAGTCAAGAATCATATTTTATTCAAAATTTCACCCATAATCTTTATGAAAATTGACATGGACTACGCACGTAAGTCATAAATCATCAAATTGTGCCAATGTAAAGTCGTAAAACAAAGAAAAGGGAGCTAGTATTTACAAAAAAAAAAATTAAAATAATGGCAAAAGTAATAAAAAACTGAGGCAAAAAAAAAAGTAAAAAAGAGTGAGGGATTATTACCAAATAGAACAAAAAAATAAACTACATAAAAAAATAAAATAAAAAAATTAAAAATATTGCAGAATCTTATTAAAAAAACAATAAAGTAAAAAATGTTAATAAAATGGGAAAAAATAAAAAAAGTGAAAAAGAAAAAAAGAAGTGAAAGACTAAAAAAATTAAAAAGCAAAGAAAAGAAAGAAAAAAGGTCGAAGGCTTTAGGTGGAGCCTGGACAAGGAAGAAGGAGGCAACCATGTAATAAAATCTTGAAAAAGGACACTTAGAGCCCCATTTAAAAACTTAAAGGCTAAAATGCTCCCCCTTTTTAAAGATGATCCATTCTTCCCAATTTAATAGTTTATGACCCGCTTGCCCCATCTTCTCCTCCTTTCCCTCGTGAAATGGGTTTCAGTTTTTCTACAACTTTTTGTGTATCCTTCATAGCCATAGAGCATTGTGCGAATTTTTCCTTCTAATTCTTTGTCATTTTTGAATTTTCTTTCCTCTTCATCTAAAGCTTAAAATGTAAAGGTTATGTCACGACCCAACACTCGACATGTCGTGATGGCGCATATCCCAAAATTAGGCAAGCCGACAATCAAAAAATAACTACACATTTTAAGCTAGAAGCATGACATATTAAGTTTAACAGTGAAAGATCTCATAAATAACTGATAGGAACAACTGCGACTCAACTAAGCAGTCTCCCAAAATCTGGGTGCCACCGAGTACATAAGCTACTAAATAGTGATATATTAAGTTTAATAGTGAACGATCTCATAAATAACCGATAGGAATGACTGCGACTCAACTACAAAATCTCCTAAAAGTTAGGTATCACCGAGTACATGAGCTACTAAATTTCGACACAATTAAAACTCCTAATACAACTGTTTGGAATGCTAGGAACAATGCTATATAAACTGAAAAGAAGGAGAGTCGAGGTCTGCGGACATCATAACAGCTACCTCAATAGTCTCCAAGTAGGTACTGCTCCAAGTCTAGCAACCACCAGGTCCAGATAAACCTGGATCTGCACACAAAGTGCAAAGTGTAGTATGAGTACAACCGACCCAATGTACTCAATAAGTAACAGGACTAACCTTGGGCTGAAAGCAGTGACGAGCTCAGAAAGGTAAAGACCAAATCCAGATAATAACAGTACAAATATAACAGGGAAATGACAGTAATAACTCAAAGAAATCTCATAATCAATTTGTACACAATACAGAAATATAGACATGCTTTTAAGTTTAACAGTTTAATCTCCACACAATTAAAATATGCCAAGTATAACTTATATGACAAATGTTACATCTCTATATCTACATGTCAAATGTGCATGTCACACATAATACGTCACAGTGATAAACTCATGCTCTCACACTCTCAGCATACTCAATCTCACTATCTCACACTCCCACTCATCATTCTCAATTGCTCAGCACACTCAATTACTCAGCACTGTATGATACCTGCGCTCACTGTTGGTATGTTAGACTCCAGAGGGGCGGATCCTACCCAAGCGCTAATATAAAGCCAATATGGCCTGCTGCGGCGTGCAGCCCGATCCTATAATAATAGATAAAGCCTATAAGGCCTGCTGCGACATGCAGCCCGATCCATAATAGTATATATATATAAAGTCAATAAGGCCTACTGCGACGTGGAGACTGATCCACAACATCATTCTCAACACGACTCTCAGGCCCCAACATAGTCATCAATCTCTCCAGTCAATCGGGCTCACAAATCTCATGCCAATCAGCCCAAACAATGATAACATGATGTAACAATAAATAACAACGGAGACTGAGATATGATATGCAAATGATGAATGTGATTGAGTACATACTTGCAGTTTAAGAAAATAATTCGATAGCAGAAACGACCTTAGTGGGTCCCAACAGAATAAGCATATAGTTTAAGCATGATTTCTAACATGGATCACAACTCAATTACCCTAACACGTAGGGATTACATGAATAACAACAAGATCTGATAACTACACAGTATTACAGAATCACGCCCGTCACCTAGCATGTGCGTCAGCTCAACACCAACCATATAACATGAAATCCAGGGATTTATTCCCTCAGTACGATGTTTAGAAGTGTTACTTACCTCAAAGTGCGCAACGCAATGCTCCAACAAACCCTTGCCTTGCGAATTGGTCTACGAACGACTCGAACTAGCCACAATCAAATTAATATAATCAATACAAACTATAGAAATCGATTCCATACGATAAAGCTAAGTTCTTTAACCTAAGTCAAAAAGTTAACCCAAAAAGTCAACTTCGGGCCCACGTCTTGGAACCCGACAAAAATACAAAATTCGAACACCCATTCAATAACGAGTCCAACCATACAAAAATTATCCAATTCCAACCACAAATCGACAATCAAATCCCCAAATCTTACTCTCCAATACATAGTTCAAAAATTCCCTAAATTCTAACTTAGATTCATGATAAATAGTGAAATAATTAATGGATATTCAAAATACATTGACAAAAGTGATAAAAAATAGCTTACATCTTGAAATCTAGTGAAAACCCCTTAAAAAATCTCCTTAATCAGAGCTTCCAAAGTCCAAAAATGAAGAAAATACTCTAACCCTCATTTATAACAATTTTGCCAGCGAAACCGCACCTACGGCCAAGACCTTCGCTTCTGCGGTCGCACGTCTGCATCTGCGGAAAACACTAGACACCCGACCTTCCGTTTCTGCAGCCAAAAGCTCGCACCTGCGGGACCACTCATGCGGCCCTGTGTCCGCATCTGCGCCTCCAGGTCAAGCTTCCAATCTCCGCACCTACAGACTCCTCATCGCAGAAGAGCTTTCGCTTCTACGGAAACTCACCCGCTTCTGCTGCGCCTCCCCCGCCTTCACTCTAATTTGCATCTGCGACCAAAGCGCCGCACCTGCGGTACCGCATCTGCAGCCACTCCCACCGCAGGTGCGAACGCACTAGAGCCGAACATATCAGCACTTATACAAGTCTAAAATTCCCTCCGATTTCAATCCGAATCACACCTGAGGCCCTGGGACCCCCTCCAAACATACCAACCCATCCTAAAACATCATACGAACTTAGTGGAGGCTTCAAATCACGTCACATAACATCAAAAACATGAATCGCACCCCAATTCAAGCGTATAGAAACTAATGGATTTCCAAATTCTACAATCGATCTACGCACCTACGCATTTCCAAACTAATTGATTTCCAAATTCTACAATTATCAGTCAAACTTCTCAACTTTCCAAACCTTCAAGTTTCCAACTTTCGCCAATTCAAGCCAAAACGACCTACACAGCTGCAAATCAATATCCGGACATACTCCTAAGTTCAAAATCACCATACGGAGTTATCAAAACCATCAAAACTTTATTCTGGAGTCGTTTACCCATAAGTCAACATCCGGTCAACTCTTTCAACTTAGGCTTCCAACCTTGGGACTAAGTCTCCCAATTACTTTCGAAATATCCCCGGAACCAAACCAACCACCCCGGCAAGTCACATAATAATGAACAAACATAGAATAAGCATAAATAGGGGAACGAGGCTAGAATACTCAAAACAACCGGCCGGGTCGTTACATTCTCCCCTTCCTAAACAAACTTTCATCCTCGAATGTGTCTAGAATCATACCTGGAGCCTCAAAATAGGTGTGGATAGCTGCTCCACATCTCTCGCTCGGTCTCCCAAGTAGCCTCCTCGATTGGCTAACCTCTCTACTGTACTTTCACTGAAGCTTTATTCTTTGATCTCAACTTTCGAGCCTGCCGATCCAAAATAGCCACCGGCTCCACATCATAAGTCAAATCTCCATCTAACTGAACTGTGTTGAAGTCCAAAACATGAGACGGATCACCGAAATACTTCCGGAGCATGGAAACATGAAACGCTAGGTGAATATTCAATAGACTAGGTCGCAATGCAAGGTTGTAAGCCACCTCTGTAATCCTCGCAAGCACCTCAAAAGGGCCAATATACCGAGGGCTCAACTTTCCCCTTCTTCTCGCACCTTGTAACACCCTTCACGGGTGAAACTCTGAGTAATACCTTCTCTCCCCCCATGCAGGCAATATCACGAACCTTCTGATCAGTGTAACTTTTCTGTCTAGATCATGCCGTACGAAGCAGATCTTGAATTAACTTAATCTTTTCCAAAGCATCCTGAACCAAGCCAGTACCGAAAGCCTAGCCTCACCCGACTCAAACCAACCAATCGGAGACCGACATAGCCTCCCATACAAGACCTCATACAGAGCCATCTGAATACTTGATTGGTAGCTATTGTTGTAGGCAAACTCTGCAAGCGGTAGAAACTGATCCCAAGAACCCCTAAAATCTATGACACAAGCGCGTAATGTTCCTCCAATATCCGAATGGTGCGCTTGGATTGTCCGTTCGTCTGAGGGTGGAATGCTCTACTCCACTCAAACTGTGTGCCTAATTCTCGCTATACTGCTCTCTAAAATTGCGATGTGAACTGCGTGCCCCGATTTGAAATGATAGACAATGGTACACCGTGAAAGCAAACAATCTCGCGAATATAGATCTCCGCCAACTACTCCGAAGAATCGCTAGTCCCAACTGGAATGAAATGCGCGGACTTAGTCAACCGATCCACAATCACCCAAATAGCATCAAATTTCTTCAAAGTCTGTGGGAGCTCAACTACGAAGTCCTTGGTGATATGCTCCCATTACCACTCAGAAAACTCAAGCCTCTGAAGCAAACCACCTGATCTCTGATGCTCGTACTTCACATGCTGACAATTCAAGCACCGAGATACAAACTCCACTATATATTTCTTCATTCTCCTGCACCAATAGTGCTGCCTCAAATCCTGATACATCTTCGCGGCATCCGGATGAATGGAATACCGTGAACTGTGGGTCTCCTCAAGAATCAACTCACGTAACTCATCCACATTGGGCACACAAATACGAACCTACATCCGCAACACCTATCATATCGAATAGAAACCTCCTTAGCACTATCGTACTGAACCGTGTCCTTTAGGACAAGCAAATGGGGGTCGTCATAATGACGCTCTCTGATGCGAACATATAAAGAAGACCGAGAAACAACGCAAGCTAGAACCCGACTAGGCTCGGGAACATCTAACTTCATGAATCGATTGACCAAGGCTTGAACATCTGGTGCAAGAAGTCTCTCACCAACAGGAATATATGCAAGGGTACCCATACTCACCGCCTTTCTACTCAAGGCATAGGCAACCATATTAGCCTTCCCGGGATGATACAGAATGGTAATATCTTAGTCTTTTTATAGCTCCAACCATCTTCGCTGCCTCAGATTTAGATCCTTTTTCCTGAACAAGTGATGAAGTCTCCTATGATCTATAAATACCTCACAAGAAACGCCGTAGAGATAATGCCTCCAAATCTTCAATGCATGAACAATGGCTGCCAACTCTAAATCATGAACATGGTAGTTCTTCTCATGAGACTTCAACTGGCGTGAAGCATAAGCAATCACTCTACCCTCCTGCATCACGATACACCTAATACCAATCCGAGAAGCATCACAATATATTGTATAAGAACATGAAGCTGAAGGCAAACTAGAACTGCAGTTGTCGTCAAGGCAGTCTTGAGCTTCTAAAAGCCCTCCTCACTCTCATCAGACCACCTGAATGGGGCACCCTTCTGGGTCAACTTGGTAAAGGGCGCAGCAATAGACGAGAAACCCTGCACAAAACGGCAATAATATTCGGCAAAGCCAAGAAAACTCCGAATCTCAATAGCTGGAGATGGTCTGGGCCAAATCTGAACCGCCTCAATCTTCTCCAGATCCACCTTGATCCTCTCACTGGATACCACGTGTCCCAAGAACGCCACCAAACTGATCCAAAACTCACACTTGGAGAACTTAGCATTAAGCTTCTCCTCCCTCAACGTCTTTAGTACAATCCTCATATGCTGTGTATGCTCCTCCTGGCTACGTGAGTACACCAGGATATCATTAATAAATACTATAACAAACGAATCAACATATGGCTGGAATACACATGTTCATCAGATGCACGAATGCTGCTAGGCCATTGGTTAGCCCAAAAGACATCACAAGGAACTCATAGTGACCATAGCGGGTCCTAAATGCCATCTTCAGAATATCAGAGTCCCGAATCTTCAACTGGTGATATCAACTGGTGATACCCAGACTTCAAATCAATATTAGAGAACACTCTAGCTCCCTGAAGCTGGTCAAATAAGTCATCAATGCACGACAAAGCATACTATTCTTAATCGTAACTTTGATGAGCTGCCTATAGTCAATGCACATCCGTATAGTACTATCCTTCTTCTTCACAAACAGAATTGGTGCACCCTTAGGCGACACACTAGGCCTAATGAACCCCTTATCAAGAAGCTCCTGAAGCTTCTCTTTCAATTCCTTCAACTCTGCTAGTGCCATACGATACAGAGGAATAGAAATAGACTCAGTGCACCAAGTCAACACCAAAAATTAATGTCCCTGTCGGATGGCATGCCCGGAAAGTCTACAGGAAACACATCCGGAAAGTCTCGCACTATTAGAACAGAATCAATGGTGGGAGTATCAGCACCAACATCCCTCACAAAAGCCAAATATGACAAACACCCCTTCCCAACCATTCGTTGGGCATTCAGATATGAAATAACCCTAATGGGAAAATAGTCCAGAGGCCCTCTCCACTCGATCCTAGGTAACCCCAACATCGCCAACATCACGGTCTTAGCGCGACAATCCAGAATAGCATGACATGCGGACAACCAACTCATGCCCAGAATCAGGTCAAAATCAACCATACTAAGAAATAAAGATCGACTCTCGTCTCTAATCCCCTAATGGCCACCACACACGACCGATACACACGGTCCACAATAATAGAATCGCCCACCGGTGTAGATACATGAACATGCATAACTAAAAACTCACAGGACATATCCAAATAATGAGCAAAATACAATAATACATATGAATAAATGGAACCAGGATCAAATAATATGGAAGCATCCCTATGGCACACTGAGACAATACATACGATCACTGCATCTGAAGCAACGGCCTCTGGCCTGGCGGGAAAAGCATAGCATCGAGCCTGACCGCTGCCTAATCGGCCTCCCCCTCTAGGGCGACCTCTAGCTGCCTGAACCCCACCCTGAGCTAGCTGAGTGGGTGGCAAAGTAACTGGTGCGAAAATCATAACCTGACCCCTCAGCTGAACTAGACCTCCGAAGAAACGGAGATAGTACATCCTCGCATGTCCAAACTCCCCACACTGGGAGCAACTCTGATCAGTCAATGGCGGTGGAGACTGATCGACCCCGAGAATTAGAATAACTGTTAGAAGGACCTGGCATCAATGAACCCAGAACTGAAGGAGCACGAGCTGAATTCTGAGCTGGGAGGGCACTGAGAGATGACTGACCCGGACGAGCACTATATGAACCATGGCTAGCTGACACCACGATGAACTGAACGAGCCATCTGAGCAGGCCTATAAGGGCGACTCATGTTGTGGTGGGGCTATCCTCCAGAAGAAATACTGCTGAAACCACCCGAACCACGAGGCCTCTTGGCCTCCCTCTCCTCACGCTCATGACTGCGAACCTGCTCTAGCTGCCTAGCAATATCAACCACCTCATTAAACCTAGCACCTAATACAATCTAGCGAGTCATGACGAAGCACAGTCCATAGTTGAGGCCATCAATGAACCTCCTGATATCCCTCTCTCTAGGAACCAACCAGATCGCTTGACGAGCCAACTCTAAAAATCTCATCTCATACTGGGTCACTGACATACCCTCATGGCGTAGCTGCTCAAACTATCTACGCAACTCTTCCATGCGGGTCTGTGGAAAAAACTTCACTAAGAAGAGAACTGAGAACTCATGCCATGTAAGTGGTGCAGCACCGACTGGCCTGCTCAAACCATAGGCCTCCCACAATCTGAAGGATACCCCAGACAGTTGAAAAGTAGTTAATGAGACTCCACTAGTCTCCAGAATACCCGCCGTTCGAAGGATCCGCTGGCACCTGTCTAAGAAATCCTGAGCATCTTCTGACTCAGCCCCACTGAACTCTAGAGGCCCGAGCCTCCCAAATCGCTCTAGTATCTTCTGCTCCTCGTCACTCATAGGTAGACCCACCTGGGCTTGAGAAACTTCAACCGGCTGGGCTGGTAGTACCCCCGGTGTATGAAGTCCCTACTCTAGAGTACGGGCGGCGGGAGTCTAATCACCTCCCACGGCTTGAGAAGTAGCTGGTGCGGACGGAACTGAAACTGCCAGAGCAAGGCTAGTGCATACAGTCAATATCTGGACCAGAGCCTTCTAAAGGCCTGGAATCACAATGGACACGGTCCCACCGGCTCAACCGCATCTGGTATGTGCTCCTGAGCTGGAGCAACTGGTGGCTCCATAGGTGCTGCTCTAGCTGCTGTATGAGCTGCACCTCGGCCTCTACCATGACCCCAACCTCTCACGGGCCTAGCTGGTGGTACTGGTGGCTGTCAGCCTGATCCGGTAGCATGTGTCCTCATCATCTATGAGAGAATAGAATAATAGAAGTTTAGTTTCCGGAGTTAACAAATCCGCACGACAAGAATGCAAGAAAGTGAATTTTCCTAATGGTTTAGTAGCCTCTCGAAGATAAGTATAGACGTCTCCATACCGATTTTCAAGACTCTACTAAACCTGCTCATGACTCGTGAGACCTATGCAACCTAGGCTCTGATACTAACTTGTCACGAGCCAAATCTCGACATTCATGATGGTGCCTATCACAGAACTAGGCAAGCCAACAATCACAAAATAACTATGCATTTTAAGCTAGAAGCATGATATATTAAGTTTAACAGTGAACGATCTCATAAATAACCGATAGGAATGACTGCGACTCAACTACAAAATCTCCTAAAATTTAGGTGTCACCGAGTACATGAGCTACTAAATTTCAACACAGTCAAAACTCCTAATACAACTGTTTGGAATGCTAGAACAGTGCTATAAACTGAAAAGAAGGAGAGTCGAGGTTTGCGAACGTCATAGCAGCTACCTCAATAGTCTCTAAGCAGGTATTGTTCCAAGTCTAGCAACCACCGGTTCTAGATGTACCTGGATCTGCACACGAAGTGTAGAGTGTAGTATGACTACAACTAACCCGATGTACTCAATATGTAACAGGACTAACCTTGGGCTAAAAGCAATGGCGAGCTCAGAAATGTACAGTCCAAATCCAGATAATAACAATATAGATATAACAGGGAAATGGCAGTAATAACTCAAAGAAATCCCATAATCAATTCGTAGACAGTACAAAAATGTAGACATAATTTTAAGTTTAATAGTTAAGCTCCATACCGATAAAATATGCCAAGTATAACCGATATGAGGAATGTTATATCTCTATGTCTACATGTCAAATGTGCATGTCACGTGTAATGCATCACAATGATAAACTCATGTACTCACACTCTCAGAGTACTCAATCTCATTATCACTCTCAATCTCTCAGCACTGTATGGTGCCTACGCTCACTGCTGGTACGTCAGACTTCGGAGGGGCGGATCCTGCCTAAGCGCTAATATAAAGCCAATATGGCCTGCTACGGCGTGCAGCCCGATCCCATAATAAATAAAGCCTATAAGGCCTACTGTGGCATGCAACCTGATCCATAATATATATATAAGAAAAGCCAAGAAGGCCTGCTGCGGAGTGCAACCCGATCTACAACATCACTCTCAACACGACTCTCAAGCCCCAATACAGTCATCAATTTCTCCAGTCTCTCAGGCTCACAAATCTCATGCCAATCAGCCCAAACAATGATAACATGATGTAACAATAAATGACAACAGAGACTGAGATATGATATGTAAATGATGAATGTGACTGAGTACATAATTGCAATTTAAGCAAATAATTTGACAGCAGAAATGACCTCACTGGTGCCCAACAAAATAAGCATATAGCCTAAACATGATTTTTAACTTGGATCATAGCTTAATTGCTCTAACACGTAGGGATTACATGAATAACAACAAGATCCGATAACCACACAGCACTACAGAATCAATCGAGTCACAATTACCACGGCGCACACCCACATGCCCGTCACCTAGCATGTGCATTACCTCAACACCAACCACTTAACATGAAATCCAGGGATTCATACCCTTAGTATAGAGTTTAGAAGTGTTACTTACCTCAAAGTGCGCAACTCAATGCTCCAACAAACCCTCGCCTCGCGAATCGGCCTCTGAACGACTCGAATCTTGCCACAAACAACTTAATATAATCAATACAAGCTATAGGAATTGATTCCATGCGATAAAGCTAAGTTCTTTAACCAAAGTCAAAAAGTCAACCCAAAGGTCAACTCGGTCCCATGTCTCAGAATCCGACAAAAATCACAAAAAATGAACACCCATTCAATAACGAGTCCAACCATACCAAAATCATCCAATTTCGACCACCAATTGACACTCAAATCCCCTAATCTTACTCTCTAATACATGGTTCAAAATCCCCAAATTCTAACTTAAGATTCATGACAAATAGGTGAAATAATCAATGGGTATTAAAAATACATGGACAAAAGTAATAAAAAATCACTTACCTTTTGAAATCTGGTGAAAATCCCTTCAATAATCGCCTCAATTCGAGCTTCCAAAACTCCAAAAATGAAGAAAATACTCTAACCCTCGTTTATCACAATTCTGCCAGCAAAACCACACCTGCGGCCAAGACCTTCGCTAATGCGGAACCGCTTCTGCGGTTCCACGTCCGCATCTGTGGAAAACACTAGACATCTGACCAGCCGCTTTTGTGGCCAAAAGATCGCACCTGCAACACTACTCCTACAGCCCCGTGTCTGCAGCTGTGCAATTAGGCCAAGCTTCCAATCTCCGCACATGCGGACTCCTCATCACAAAAGAGCTTTTGCTTCTACGGAAACTCACCCGCTTCTATGGCGCCTCCCCTGCCTTCACTCCAGTCCGCATCTGCAACCAAAGCGCCGCACCTGCAGTGCCGCATCTGTGGCCACTCCCACCGCAGGTGAGAACGCACCAGAGTTGAACACACCAGCACTTATACAAGTCCAAAATTCCCTCCGATTTCAATCTGAATCACACCTGAGGGCCCCGGGACCCCATCCAAACATACTAACCCATCCCAAAACATCATACTAACATAGTCGAGGCTTCAAATCATGCCACATAACATCAAACACACGAGTCGCACCCCAATTCAAGCCTATAGAAACTAATGGATTTCCAAATTCTACAATCAATGCCGAAACCTATCAATCAACTCCAATTAACGTCAAATTTTGCACACAAGTCGTTAATGACACAATGGGCCTATTCCAACTTCCGAAACCAAAATCTGAGCCCGGCAACAACAAATTAAACTCTAGGTCAAACTTCTCAACTATCCAAACCTTTAACTTTTCAAATTTTGCCAATTCAAGCCAAAATGACCTACGCACCTCCAAATCAATATCCAGACACACTCCTAAGTCCAAAATCACCATTCAGAGCTATCACAACCATCAAAACTCCATTTCGGAGTTATTTACACATAAGTCAACATCCGGTCAACTCTTTCAACTTAGGTTTCCAGCCTTGGGATTAGGTGTCCCAATTCATTCCGAAACATCCCCGGAACCAAAACAACCATCCCAGCAAGCCACATAACAACAAACGAAGATACATTAAGAAATAAATAGGTGAACGGGGATGCAATACTCAAAACAACCTGCCGGGTCATTACATGTTATTGATAATCTTTAATTTGGGGAAAAGGTGTATGGGTAGAAAGCATAGCTGTCTCGACCCCAATTTCCCACCTTAGGATGTTGTGATAGCACCTAGTCTCTAAGACTATATAAGCCTAACACACGCTAATTTAATAACAGAATTGAACTATTTAATCGTTTATCATAAACCAATAAATGACATTCATAGCCGCAAGTGGCCAATAGTTATACATTTCCCAAAATCGGTAGTACGAAGTCATAAGCACTACTAAAACACACTAGAATTTTTAAACACAATACTATTTTGAGTTACAATTTAACAGTAGCATAATGAAGTAAGATGGTGACTCCGAGGCCTGCGAACGTCAAGCAGGTATACCTTGAAGTCTCCTACCGCGTAGACGCAACTCTCAACAACACAATCCGATTACCTGGATCTGCACAAAAATGTGAAAACTATCCCAGCATTCAAGGTAACATCTGCAGTACCCAAATTTACATGTTGGTACTCCAAGTATCTTGCATCTAGAAGAGAAAGTCGAGCTACAACAGGTTGACCTTTTCTTCCGTGATATGTTAAAGCGATTCGGATAGCACTAAAATGGATATGGGTAAAACCATGATCTCTCCATTGCCTGGGAAAATCATCTGGGATTTGAAAAGAATTCTCAAAAAGATTTTCCCCAGCAAAATTGAAGCCAACCCCTTTTTGTAGGGAAACTTTCGTACCTATGATTTAGCTTGGTTTCCTGGAGTCTCTTGCTTTGTTCCTTATACTGTGGTATCAGAGCCAGCCCATCCTTTCGGAGGGAGGAACAATTTAGTACATATGTCTGAGTCATTTCTGTCGAATGACACACACTTCATCTTGAAGAGCTGTCTATGCATTTTCTCCTGTCTTTGGCCAGTATCTCCGCAGAAAACTTCATGTAGGATTCGGATGTTGAAGGCAAAATCTTGGGAAGTGAGAAAGTATTTTTTTCTTGAAATCCAAGTGAGTTCCACCCATCTCTGAGGATTCCTGAGAACCGTGAAGTGAGTTCTGACAGGATGATATACTTTTCTCGTTCTGCCAAATTTTTGGTCACCATCCAAGTATAGAAGTCTTGGATCCTTTGAGGCCATTTTGAAACCTTGACGTCATCTAAGGTGAAAGTATGGAAGCCAGTTGGTGGACACTATGGGATCGTATCTCCTTTCTAGGATTGGCTCATCTGTCATGCCTTCTTGTTCATCATCTACTTCAGATACTTCTGGATCTCTTGGTTGGTTTATAAATAATGGAGGATTGTCATCTTCGGAAGAGTTTGTTGTAGATTCATTGCTTGATTGAGAGATATCTTCCATTGATTCATCTTCTGATGAATTCAGAGATTCTGACCATGGAGTATCTTCTTCCGATATGCATCTTGGCTGGGAGACATAGAGGTCTGGAGCCTTCTGGTCAGAAATCATTAGATTTTCGGGGTTGGACCCTTTTGAACATTCCCCTTGGTCTCGCTTTTTCTTGGTTTGTTTCTGTGCTGCAAGTGCATCTTTCCTTTCCCAAACCAATTTTGCGATATCAAACTCCTGTTCTTCTTTTAAGGGTTGAGTGAAAGAGAATGGATTCTGTGAGGTAGATGGGTACACCACAACGGTATCCAGTAAGTATCAAGCCTAACCTCGGTAGAGTTTTGACGAGGCCAGGTCAAGACACCTACTAGACATAGAAACCTGTTCAAGATATACATAAGCTAACGATGGAAAGAACATCAGTGTAAGATCAACGGAGGAAAAATTATTGATTTACAACCAACATTGAATTAATAGAAAAATAAATGGCAGCAAGTAGTAAACGAGTAATAAAGAAACAACATAATCAGAAAACCGATGAGATGCAAATGAACTCAACTAAGGAAAAAAAACGATGACAACTCAAATAATCAAACCGCTACCGACCCATGGACTTACAATAATAATTACTCCGAGGCACCTCACCTCATAAACAACAAGTCATGAACCACAATTTCCAAATCTTATACATGTGGGACCTCGTGCCCACAATAACAATCACCTTCACACGGCAAGGCCAACGTGCTACCATGTACTTTGCAACTATGATAAATATTAATTTTGATGAAGAAAAGATATATTTAGACATCATAAAATATAATAACAATCTTGAATAAGGTAAGGTGTCAAATGAAATAATGAGTTTATTTTAGAAATCAAATAAAGTAAAATAATATACAGTTTGTATGAAACAGAGTATAAGATGGGTTTAGTTCAGAAATCAATAAAATTGAGTAAAATTATCATTTTTAAACAAATCAAAACATAAGTTAAATTAACAAATTAAATATAGAATTTGTTTAAGAAAAACATGATAACAATTTTAAGTAAGGTAAACATTTAACAGGGTGATGAATATAATTTGAGAACTCAATTATAGTGAAAGTACGACAACCATTTAGAATAATAAGGCACAGTGAGATAACGGGTTCTATCTTAAGAGGCACATAGAATTAAGCATGTTAATAAATCTTTTATTTAAACCATTATGTTACCAACAACTCAACAGAATATAATATAGTGACTCCACACAATTAAATTTATATTGACAATCAATTCACCAAGTTATAACGGAGGAACAGATTGGCATGTTAAAGCAACACAACAAATCACGTAGAATGCATGACTCACACAAGAAATCACAATCGTTCCAACACCAAGATAACAATGAATAACCAAACACTGTCAAAATGCGGATGAATGATTGAAGGAAGAACAATAACCGCTCAAATCAACAAGTTGTCCTAACATGGAATGTACAATGAAAATCACAATCGAGGTACCACCTCGTATTTACATTTAACAATTTCAATAACAATCTTTCCTTATACCGCCGCGTGAGCCTTGCATTTGAAATAGGTTTTGAAAACAGTTTTTTTGAAATAGCTACACGCAGTTTAGCCCACCTTATAACGCCACGTGGCTTTAGCTTCCCTACCAGCAACACGTATATAAGTCCCACCTTATACCGCCGCATGCACATTAACCCCAAGTCTTATACCGCTGCATGCGCGTCAATATCACATTATAATAACTACTTGCACCACAAGTGCCCATATAACACAATTTTCCAACAATCAATAATATCAATATTTCCACAACAATAACCCATAGCTCCACCAAAACGGATACAAGAATATCAACAACAAAAATGAATGTAAAATGCCCAACAAGGAAGATGATTAAACAATAACAATTTTCCTAAACATGATAACGGCCTTCACAACCTCAACACCAACAACTCAACAATGAGATAATATATAACCACGATATTAAATAAGAATGACTCAAAATGGAAGAGATAACGTATAACAACGACTTCAAATAGTGAAAATCAACAAGAAAAGAAATAATATGAACAATAACTTCAAGTAATGATAATCAAGAATGAAGGATACACCATCAATAACTTCAAATAATAATAATTAACAATGAAGAGATAGCATGTAACAATAAAAGAGGCATCAAGTTCAACCAAGGCATGAGAACAATTTATCAAGTAGCATGTGGAAGAATTTTTAAACAAGTCAATTAAGGCATGTACGGATAGACTAACACAAACAAGGATAGATTAACTAAGAGAATTTAGAACATGATATGGCATTTCAACTAACGCACGAGAAATAGTCTAAGTAGACTAAACTTGCCAAATACCATGTACAACCCGTGTACCCACTCGTCACCTTGCGTACACGGATATCACATAGCACAAATGAATCAATCAATACTAATCCTAAGGGGTAGTTCCCCCACATAAAGTTATGCAAGACACTTGCCTCAACCAGGCCAACTCAATCCTCCGAAATAGCTTTTCCCCTAAAATTCATCTCCACACGGTTCAAATCTAACCAAAAAAGACTTAATAACATCAAATAATGCAAGAGAAACCAATTACAATAAATAAAGCTATGATCTTTATATTTTTCCAAAAAGTCAACAAAAGTCAACGCAAAGCCCGCCTTATATTTCGAATCCAAGCTTACCCAAGCAAAGCCCGAACCAATACAAGCTCACACGAACAAAAACTGACTCAATCGAAGTCCAATAGCTCAACCAATTCGCCAAAATATCTCTCTTGGGTGTTCATAGCCCAAGAGTCCAACCCACACTAGTTGGGTCCCATATCTCTTTAAATACTCTCCCAAAACTCGTCAAATTCGAGTATGTTATTTTTTTTTAATATATGAGAACAAAACCTCAAAAGGAAACTGGAAATAAACGCCTCTAACTCAATTTTAATTTTTAAAAGTTAGGACATAACCTTAGGTCATGATTTAAAGAGTTAAATGGATTTTCAATTAAAATCATGGATTAACGCTTAAACCAAGGGAATGAATCAAAGAAAAATATTTAGGTTATGGTTTAGACCTTACCCCATGAAAGAAACTTGAAGAACATCCTTGAATTCTCCCAATCCCAAACTTTTAAGATGAGAAAAACTCCAACAACATTAGTAGCCAATAAAGACCAGTTATTTTGCTTCGTTTCTTGTGTCAAACATCTCGAATCTCGCTTTTGATGCCTCCAATGGATTCCTCATGAAATTCAAGTCAAGTTAGGCTTTTGAATCACTCCATTTGACCTTATAATGAAGGAGATATATTTGTTTCAATTTTTGAAATAATGCAGATTTTTCAATATGAATTCAGTGGCAATTTCGTAATTAATATGAAAAAGCTCACAACCCAATTCTTAGTAAAATGACCATAAATTCCTCAAACGATGTTGAAAATTGATGATTTCAGTTGTTATGATTCCAAAATTACGATGCAGATATAATGGTTTAGTCGAAACACGAATCAAATGCCGTTTGCTCAATATGGTAACCTTTATGCTCAAATCGACGTCGAAAACCGCAAACAATCACTATACAACCCAAACTTATCCAAAACTCATCGGAATTTAACCCAAACTTTGTGGACATGTCTAAAATCATCACACAAACTTATTAGAATAATTAAAACCCGATTCTGAGTCCGTTTACCCAAAAGTCAAATCTTGGTCAACTCTTCCAACTTAAAGCTTCTAAAACGAGAATCATTCTTCCAAATCAATCTCGAACCGTTCGAAAATCGAAACCAACCATACGCAAGTCATAATAAATAATATGAAGCTACTCAAAGTCTCAAGCCACCGAAGTGAATGCTAAAGCTCAAAACAATCGGTCAGGTCGTTATATTCTCCCCCACTTAAGCATACGTTCATCCTCGAACGTGCCAAGAGTCGTTCCAAAGCCATCAAATCGCCATATACCATCACCATACACATAACCATGGATGATCCCACGTCACCCCAATTCATATAAGCCTGACATCACCACCTAACAGAGGATCTTTACTTCAACCTTAGTCCATAAACCTTAAAACCCCAATCCCCAACATCCGTAACTCATTATATGATCTGATTCTTGTATCTATGCACAATATAACTCTGAACAAGCTGTATCAATCCATAACCATATCTCAAGACACAATCACATGATATACCACATAACTCAAATATTCATAACAATAACTTCCGACCGCTATAGCTGCTCGATAACCAACCCGACACCGTTAACAAACCTCATATCAACTAAAACCTTGTTCTGAACCTTCGTACATTGCCAATGATGAAAGAAACATACAGAAACTCATAACCACCCATCTGATTAACTCGTCGTGGAGCTCTTTTGCCCGATAAGAACCATAGCCAAAATCTAAGCCGACCAGTGACACAATTCTTGCAAACATACCTTAATCAAATACGATGGCACTCATTTCAGGCCCAATAACCTCACCTCATCCAGTATAAGCTACTCAACTGACCTGTCACACAAATCCTACTTAGAGCCACATACCATGCAATCCGTGCACCAACGAACAATAACTCAACTATACCCAATAATGGAAAGAGAATGGAAATGAAGAAACCATCTCGCCAGATCAACGGATACCACCACGAAGCGTAATGCTATCAATCCACCACACAAGGGGGAACATAACACATGAAATAAGCACAAAGGATCATATCCTAGCATAACGCCATTACGATGCATGACCCAATCCGAAACCAGTCCACCTGGAATACGTCGAGCAATGATACTCAGAATCAACAACCATAAGCATATCAACATCAAACACACGAAGCGTGTGACCATAACTATTGAGATATGGATATCACTATATACCTGAAACAGAAAGACAATAACCAAGGCACAATCAACCATTCAACACCCTAGAGCAATCTCCCTCGAATTTCGCTACAAAGCCCAAACATAATCGCATCGGTGTGTAGATAACCAACAGATCACAAACCCATCGCATCATAGGAGATTAACACATGAGATATATCAGAACACAAATGTGAGCCACCCTAACCGGTAACATACCCCTTCATAATAACTATGTTGAGTAGATAAATCTGACCCGATTTAGAATGCACGTCCTTATTAGACCTACTAGTAACCTCCAAATCAACTCCGATCCTTCGGAAGTAGGTAGATAGCTTCCGAAAAGCCCAAAATAACATATCTATAGTACATACCATCAGTTGCCAACCTCTTAACATACCTTCACCGTTCACAACCATGGAACAATCTGCCTCGAGAACCCTCTTAGTCTTCAAATCCCTAGAATACTAGAATCTCCATATCCGTTCATAACTACACTACTCAAATAACTGACACATTCCTCACATACGATCAGCCCACAAGAAGTACTTTATAATTCTTTCGTGTCACAAGGCAAAATCTGGACATCAACAGTCGATCAACAAGGCGATTACTGTAACACCAGTCAGGCATCCGCAAGTCGAAACACAGTGCGCCTTCTTGAGTGCGCACCCTTCTTAGGTGGTATCAAATAATGCTAGCATTCTACTAAACATCTGAAATTGTCCATGCTATCTAGAATTCGTGACCCCATCTAGGCAAATATCATAACACGCAACACGTTCCTTATGCCGGTAGTAGAGATCTAGCTCAACCTGTGGTCGACACTATCAAGAGCTCTTAGGCTAGTCTGCACATCACCAAGCCATCAGAACTGAGCTTCCCCAACCTAAGTGTATTACCATAGAACGCTGGTGAAGCATTACCATAACAAAAGACCAGTTACCTTTGTTGCTATGCTGACCCAACACCATCGAGCTGACCCATTTCTTCTAATCCTCCTCGACTTGTCTTCAAGTCAACACTTTCCCTTATCGGTACACAATGATCCTAAGTCAAAGCTCGCTGCGAAAGACCCTAGCACGGACCACATCGTCCAAAAACCCATAAACCGTTGTATTTCCTGTGGAGCACCCAACAATTTTGCAACCGAGATACCCACTCTGAAGAGAGATTCGGTGAATCTAAATATGTTTCTCTAACCTCTCTGATACTGGAATGTAGATTTAGCAATGATACAGATATACCGCAAGTCCCAGCACCATCCCATAAAAATCTCAAATCTTAGTCACGTATAATTCCGGGGAACCCCTCAACACTGCATATATACTTCAGACCCAAGACTAATATGACACTTGCCCATACAATCTGATCGTTCATAGTAGACTCCCCACTTGGCGTGGAGTCATAAGGCACAACATCATATGATCCACATTACCTTCATAAGCTCGTACAACACCAAACTGGTACACGAACCAATTGCATCCCACACTTGAACAACTAAAGATCTACATACACATCCGCGTCCTTAGTCTGGATAATACCTCGAGACAATGATCAAGCATCTATGGCCCCCTCATATCCCATCTGCAACACTACAAACCGTCGGAGCATAGTTGATACCTAGCACGCAACATCATATTCGAGTGTATGTAAAGGTATATAAGATATATGCTTCAAGCTGAATCAATGTCGCAAGATAAGGAAAGAAAGGAGTGGTTCCTAATAGTTCGGTAGCCTCTCGAAGATGAGTACAGACGTCTCCGTACTGATCCGCAAGACTCTACTAAACTTACTTATGACATAGCACCTATGAACCTAGAGTTCTGATACCAACTTGTCGTAACCCCAATTTCCTACCTTAGGATGTCGTGATGGCACCTAGTATCTAAGACTAGGTAAGCCTAAAACATGCTGATTAAATAATAGAATTGAACTATTTAATAGTTTATCATAAACCAATAAATGACATACATAGCCGCAAGTGGCCAATAGTTATACATTTCCCAAAATCGGTAGTACGAAGTCATAAGCACTACTAAAACACACTAGAATTTTTAAACACAATACTGTTTTGAGTTACAATTTAACAGTAGCATAATGAAGTAAGATGGTGACTCCGAGGCCTGCGAACGTCAAGCAGGTATACCTTGAAGTCTCCTGCCGCGCAGACGCAACTCTCAACAAAATAATCTGAATACCTGGATCTGCACAAAAATATTCAGAAACATAGCATGAGTACACCACAACGGTACCCAGTAAGTATCAAGCCTAACCTCGGAAGAGTATTGACGAGGCCAGGTCAAGATACCTACTAGATATAGAAACCTGCTCAAGATATACATAAGCTAACGATGGAAAGAACATCAATGTAAGACCAACTGCGGAAAAAATATTGATTTACAACCAAAATAAATTAATAAAAAAATAAATGACGGCAAGTAGTAAACGAGTAATAAAGAAAATATATAATCAAAACACTGATGATATGTAAATGAACTCAAATAAGGAAAAAGAATGGATGACAACTCAAATAATCAAACCGCTCCCAACAGATGAACTTACAAAAAAATTACCCTGAGGCACCTCACCTCATAAACCACAAGTCATGAACCACAATTTCCAAATCTTACACATATGGCACCTCGTGCCCACAATAACAATCATCGTCACATGGCAAAATCCACGTGCTACCATGTACTTTTCAATCATGATAAAGATTAATTTAGATGAACGAAAGATATATTTAGACATCATAAAATATAATAACAATCTTGAATTAGGTAAGGTGTCAAATGAAATTATGAGTTTATTTTAAAAATCAAGTAAAGTAAAATAATACACAATTTGTACAAAACAGAGTATAAGATGGGTTTAGTTTAGAAATATATAAAATTGAGTAATCATTTTTAAACAATGCAAAACATAAGTTAAATTAACGAGTTAAATATAGAATTAGTTGAAGAAAAATATGATAACAATTTTAAGTAAGGTAAACATCTAATAGGGTGATAAGTATAATTTGAGAACCCAATTATAGTGAAAGTGCAACAACCGTTTAGAACAATAAGATACCGAGTGAAATAACGAGTTCCATCTTAAGATGCATATAGAATCAAGAACGTTAATAATTCTTTTATTTAAGCCATTATATTATCAACAACTCAACAGAATATGATATAGTGACTCCACGGAATTAAATTCACATTGAAAATCAATTCACCAAGTTATAACGAAGGCACAAATTGGCATATTAAAGCAACACAATAAATCATGTAGAATGCGTGACTCACACAAGAAATCACAATCGTTCCAACACCAAGATAACAACGAATAAACAAACGTAGTCAAAATGCGGGTGAATGATTGAAGGAAGAACAATGACCATTCAAATCAACAAGTTGTCCGAACATGAAATGTACAATGAAAATCACAATCGAGGTACCACCTCGTATTTACATTTCACAATTTCAATAACAATCTTTCCTTATACTGCCGCGTGAGCCTTGCATTTGAAATAGGTTTTGAAAACAGTTTTTTTGAAATAGCTACACGCAGTTTAGCCCACCTTATAACGCCGCGTACAAGCAACACGTATATAAGTCCCACCTTATGCTGCCGCATGCACATTAACCCCAAGTCTTATACCGCTGCATGCGCGTCAATATCATATTAAAATAACTACTTGCACCACAAGCGTCCATATATCACAATTTGCCAACATATCAATATTTTCACAACAATAGCCCATGGCTCCACTACAACGGGTACAAGAATATCAACAACAACAATGAATGTAAAATGCCCAATAAGGAAGATGTTTCAACAATAACAATTTTGCCTCAACATGATAACGGCCGTCACACCCTCAACACCAACAACTCAACAATGAGATAACATATAACCATGATATTAAATAAGAATGACTCAAAATGGAAGAGATAACGTATAACAACGACTTCAAATAGTGAAAATCAACAAGGAAAGAGATAACATGAACAATAACTTCAAGTAATGATAATCAAGAATGAGGGGGATAACACTGACAATAACTTCAAATAATGATAATTAACAATGAAGAGATAGCATATAACAATAAAAGAGACATCAAGTGTAACTAAGGCATGAGAGCAATTTATCAAGTAGGAAGTAGAACATGTTTTAAACAAGTCAATTAAGGCATGTACGGATAGACTAACACAAACAAAAATAGATTAATTAAGAGAAGTTAAAACATTATATGGCATTTCAACTAAAGAAAAAAAAAGTCTAAGTAGCCTAAACTGGCCAAATACCACGTACAACCTGTGTACCCACTCATCACTTTGCGTACACGGCTTTCACATAGCAGGAATGAATCAATCAATACCAATTCTAAGGGCTAGTTCCCCCACACAAAGTTAGGCAAGACACTTACCTCAACTAGGTCAACTCAACCCTCCAAAACAGAAATTCGCCTCCACATGGCTCAAATCTAACAAAAAAAGACTTAATAACATCAAATAACGCAAGAGAAACTAATTATAATAATAAAGCCATGATCTTTATATTTTTTCCAAAAAGTCAACAAAAGTCAACGCCAGGCCCGCCTTGGATTTCGAATCCAAGCGTACCCGAGCGAAGCCCGAACCAATACAAGCTCACACGAAAGAAAACAGATTCAATCGGAGTCCAATAGCTCAACCAATTCGCCAAAATATCGCTCTTTGGTGTTTATAACTTAAGAGTCCAACCCCACACTAGTTGGGTCCCATATCTCCCGAAATACTCCTCCAAAACTCGCCAAATGTAGGAGAAAAAAATCCAAAAAGGAATCCGAAAATAAACGCCTCTAACTCATTTTCAATTTTTAAAATTTAGGACATAACTCAGGTCTTGATTTAAATATTACATGGGTTTTCAATTAAAATCATGGACTAAAGCTTAAACCAAGGGAATAAATCAAAGAAAAATGTTCTACCTTGTTTCTTATGCCAAACGATCTCGAAACTCGCTTTTGATGCCTCCAATGGATTAGTCGTGAACTTCCAGTCAAGTTAGGCTTTTCAATCACTCTATTTGACCTTATAATAAAGGAGATATGTCGGTTTCAATATTTGAAAATAGTGCATTTTTTTAAATACGAATTCAGTGGCAATTTCGTCATTGATCTGAAATATCTCGCAACTCAATTCTTAGTAAAATGACCATAAATTTCTCGTACGATGTCGAAACTTGATGATTTCAGTTGCTATGGTTCCAAAATTACGATACAGATATAATGGTTTAGTCAAAACATGAATCAAAGGTCGTTTGCTCAATACAGTAACCTTTATGCTCAAATCGACATCGAAACCGAAAAAATTCATCATACAACCCAAGCTTATCCAAAACTCATCGAAATTTAACCAAACTTTGTGGACATGTCCAAAATCATCATAGGAACTTATTGGAATAATAAAAATTCGATTCCGAGTCTGTTTACCTAAAAGTAAAATCTTGATAAACTCTTCCAACTTAAAGCTTCTAAAACGAGGATCATTCTTCCAAATCAATCCTGAACCGCAAACCGAGACCAACCATTCATGTAAGTCATAACACATAATCTGAAACTTCTCAAAGTCTCAAACCACCGAATATAACGCTAAAGCTCAAAACGACCGGCCGGATCGTTACAATAGCCTTAAATGTGCATGACTTTTTCATTCAAGTCTATCAACACTGGATTCTGAAATTGCTATTGACGACAAAGATTATTCTGAAAATAGGTAAGAATGGTTGACTCATATATGAAAGAGGCTTCAAGCGGCTATACAAATGGAGAAACCTCTTTAGCAAATGGTTCTTCAGCTAAATTAAATTGATCTGAACCTGTTAGTTTGAGAAGAACGCATTCTTAAAGTGCTAAGTAGCAAGAAATCGATGTTTTTTAAAGTGCTAAGGAACGAGAAATCGATGCTTCTGAAATTGATTTGGCGCCTAAAAAAAGAAAAGCTCTCTGAATCATCAGAAAAACATCTCATATCCGCTTCAAAGATTTTTTTTTTTATGTATGCAAAGTTTTATTTGTGTTAGTATTTACTTTTTAAGAGGTAGATAATCTTATAGACATGCCATTTTATTTTATTGGAAAACAGAAGATAGTCATATACTGATAAATTTGCTCGAATAGATATCATGTGATATACTCATGATATATTTTTAAATGCAGTGTTGTACAAATAGTAAGCCAAAACTTGGTATTCATTTCAATTCTAATATTATCAGTAAGTTTTAAAAAAATTATTCGAGTTGAGCTTTTTAGATCAAATTATTTTGGGTATTTGCTAGATTTTCCTACAATAGAATTTCAATCTCAGTTGATGTATTCTTTGTTGACGATGGAGGTCCAAAACGAATTAGAGGGAAAGATGCAATTTTTTATCAATGGAGTTAAGCTACGTTTTGGTTTGTCTGAGTTTGCTTGTGCGACGGGACTAAAATATACTTTTGGTATATAGCGTCTTACTTTTTCTAAGGGAAAGAAGAATCGTTTGATTAAGAAAATATTTTGTGGATTACTCTTCTCTAGTTAAAAAATATATTTCGGTTTGTTTTCTTAATAAAACGTTTGAGTCCGACGAAGATGATGTGAATGCGGTAATGCTCTACGTGATAAACTTCTTCCTCTTTTCTATTAAGAATACAAAATAACTTGATAGGGGTTATTTTGATTTGGTTGAGGAAGATGGTTTTAAAGTTATCCATGGGGAATTGATGTTTATTAGGCTACCTTGGAATTAATGTCTTATATTTTGGATAGGCCGGCTATGTATTATTGAATTTCTAGGTTTCCTATTGCTTTCCAAGTATGCTTTATGAATGTTGTAGCTATACAATAGAATCGTTATTCGTTGCGGGAATAATTCTCCATGAATTCTTCAATGGAAGGTCACATCGCAGCTATAGTTCGAGGAATTACATGAGGAAGTTTATGATTTTTCTACTGACAAGATAATTTTTTTTGTTGCTTTTCATGTCCTTCAGTTAATAGTGGTATTTCATTTGATATACTCATCTGTGTATCTAGCATACTAACTCACTAGTATAACTGCTTATCTAATATAAATTGAATTTTGCCTCTGTTAAATAATATACTATCAATAAGTATTTCTTTTTTCACTAACTTTTTGAACGTTCTTTATGTAGTTGAATTTAAGGAATATGTCTCTTAATGACTTGGAGAATGAGGTGGCAGATAATGTTCATCAGAAAGGTACTAGTACAGATGATTAATTTGTTGATAATCCACCTGAGAATTAAAAATCTAGGGCAAAGCTGCAAATGACTTAAGAATGACGTGGCAAATAATGACTTTGTCAATCCTCCACCTCAGACATCAAAAGGCAAGAGAAAGCTGCAAATGACTTGAAGAAGGAGGCAGTAGGCAAGATTCATGACAAATGTCATAGTTCAGAGAAAGTCTTTGTCGACCCTCCACCTCAAAAAAGAAAAAAAAGTCTAAAGCTTCAATTGTCCCGCCAATAGATAATGAATAGGGTGTTCAGTTTAAGAAGTTATCAGATGGCCAAGAAGAATTGAAGAAAGAAGTAGGGTTGTTGAAAAAGGAATATAAGGATGAGCTAGGAGATTTAAAGAAGTATCTTGCAATAATTTGAGGAGGTGTTCAATGCTATTGATTCAATTAAGAAGAGAAATCCAGAGGTATACCAGTCAACTTTTTTGTGTTAATTTTCTATTTTTTGCTAGTTCTGAAGTTAATAAGCATGTTTTGAAAATTTTGAGGTAGCACTATTATAATAGAGATGTTGAAAAAGAGCAAGATGGTGATTATTATACAAATCAGGATGTGGTGGATGACAACAAAGAGAAAGAAGGTAGCTGCAAGTATACCTTTGTATTATACCAAGAATAGTAGTATACTGAAACTACTGGGAATTCCAGTAACCATTATATATTCTATAGGATACCATGACTATTGGGAATGCTAAAGTTATAGTGTGCAGCATTATTTTTAGTTTTGTGGTGTAACGTGTGCAGCATTATTTTTAGTTTTGTGGTGTAATTATGCTCATTGCGCAACCACTATATGTATTTTGCTGATATACATTAAAGATATACAAAGACCACTAGGAATACCACTTATCATGGTATACTCTGTAGTATACCAAGACCAGTAGGAATATCAGTTATCATGGTATACTCTGTAGTCCACCGAGACCATTGGGAATACTAACTATCATGGTATAATATATTGTACCAAGGGGAATACCAGTTATCATGGTATGCAGTACCAACTCGAACGGAAAATACCAACAATCATGGTATACTCTGTATTATACCAAGAATAGTAGTATACCAACACTATTGAGAATACCAGTAGAGTATACCAACACTATTAGTGTCATGACCTAAAATCCCACCTTGAAGATCATGATGGAACCTAGTCTTTAAGACTAGGTAAGACTATCACATGAGGAGATCAATAGAATTATACCACTTTAACTAATTAAATATAAACCGATAAATGACATAACATATCTAAAAAAGAACAATAGTCATACATTCCCAAAACTAGTAGTACGAAGTCATAAGCTTTATTGCGAGTTCACTAGAAATCTCATATACAATACTATTTGGAAATAAAATAAACAGTAGCAAATGATCACTGGAAGGTGACTCCGAAGCTTGCAAGCGTCATGCAAGTACACCTTGAATTTTCTGCAATGTCTGAATCAATTCACTAGTGTCTGGCACGGTTCGAGGTACCTGGATCTGCACAAAAATATGCAAAAGCATAGATGAGCACCATAGACAGTACCCAGTAAGATTCAAGACTAACTTTGGTGGGATAGTGAGGAGGTTCAAGTCAAGACACTCACTAGACATAAAATTTGTGCAGAATATCAAAATATCGCTAACACGAAAACAAAATAAATAAAAGACAACAAAGAGTAAACATGTAATAACATGGAAAATTAACTAAGGCAAGTAACACACAAAGAGAAAATCAGTTAAGCTAACATTGAAAAGTTCAACTCATCCAGCCGTACCAATCACAAGAATAACAACAAGAATCACCCCGATGTATCACACCTCATAATCACAAATCACAAGTCGCAATTTACACTTATGACACCGCGTGAGCTTCACAATTTAAAATATTTTCCCGAAATAAATTCACGTGCTTTAGCCCCCTTATCTCGCCGCCTGTGCATCACAATGAAGCATTTTCCCTTACTAGCAACACGCGCATAAGCCCCCTTATCTCGCCGCTTGCACATCAATGTACACACCACCCTTATATCACCGCATGCGCATCTCAATCACATCATAACAATTAACTGCACACCACGTGCCCAAATGCCACAATATTTCTCAACAACAATATCAATGCCACAACAACACATAGCCCATGGCTCAACAACTACATATACAAGAATACAACAACAATATAAAGTACGGAAAGTAAATCAACAATGAAATGTGCTTCATATAACAACAACTTCAATTCAAGGCATATTAATAGCCCGTGCACACCCTTGTCACCTCGTGTCCCGTGTTTTCACATAGTACAAATAGCGCAAATGGACCAAATCCTAAGGGTAATTTTCTCGTACAAAGTTAGGCAAGATACTTAGCTTAATTAGGCCAATTCAACACTCAAAAATAGCTTTTTCCACTTAACATTCACCTCTGCTCGGCTCAAGTCTAACAAAAAAAATGAGTTAATATCATCAAGAGAAGCCAATTCCAATTAATAACGCTAAGATATTTATACAATTTCCCAAAAGTCAACCCCGGTTCCTCCTTGTCAAAACCCGGGTCAAAGGTAGATCTCGACTACCCATAACCCCACGAGCCCATACATGTGTTTGGTTTTCAAATCCAAGTCCAATTCGACTCTCAAATCTCAAATTTTTATTTTTCAAAACATAGTCCAAATTCCCCAAAAATTCTCTTCAAATCCCATGGATTAAATGTAAAATTCATAAATAATCAATTTATGTAAGTGAAAATGATCAAAATCACTTGCCCAATAGTTGTATATGGAAATCTCCTTCTAAAATGGCCTCCCGCCGAGTCTAGGACTCAAAATATGATAAAATAAGACTAAGTCTTGAAATCCCAACCTTTTGTTCAGCTGAGGATGTCGCAAATGCGACCTGGGGTTCGCAAATACCACACAGGGATCACAAAAGTGAACCCTGGCAGCCCGCACAAATGTCGCTATTGTTACAAAGGGCTTCTCAATTGCGATTGTAGCCTGTTCGCAAATGCGACCATGTGGATGCAAATGCGACCTGACCATACCTAATATTAACTTCGAAACGCAATAAGGGCGTCGCATTTGTGACCTGAACCTCCCCTGCCCCCTTCACAAATGCGATGCTGGTTCTCGCAATTGCGATAACTGCAGCACTAGCACACCAGCAACCTGGAACTAGTTCAAGCCAATCCAAAACACGTATGAAATTCACCCAAGCCCCCGGGGCCCCACATCAAACATCCACACAAGTCTAAAAATATCATACAAACTCACTCGCATGATCAAAATGCCGAAATAACATTTGGAAGTATGAATCGTACACCAAAACACATAGAATTCGTAATGAAATTCAAGAATCACTAAATTCACAACCAAGCGTTCGATTCCTATCAAACCAACTCGGAATGACATCAACTTTTGCAGACAAGTTCCAAATGAAAAAACTAGAGGTGGGCATAAAATTCGAAAAATCGAATTTCGAACCAGACCAAATTAGTTTGGTATTTCGGTATTTCAATATATGAATTTCGGTTCTTCGGTCTTTCGGTACGGTCCTTATTATTGAAGGTTTCGATATTTCGATATGCCAAAATACCGAATTATACAAGTGCACCTTCCTTCACTACCCAGCCCAAATTATCAATTTCCAGCCCAAAATTTCAACTTATTAGTTCTTACCCCTAGCCAGTAGCCCACTAAGACTAAGCCCAACACCCCAACCTAATGATAGTTTAGGCTTTCTAGGAATTTAGCTGATTGCTTTCAGCAGCACACTGGAAGGTCCCCTATGCCTAATTGTGATGCAAAAATCAATTACTAAGTGCTCGAGAAAATAGATAGTGATGTGATTTCTATTATAAATTTATTCGAAGCAAAGGACACATTCTGTTGCTATGCTCATGTAGCGATTTCTATTAGAAATTATTGGAAGGAATTGCTCACATTCTGTTGTTGCTATGCTCATTTATCATGTTATTAGAAATTTCCTAATGAATTAGAGTTCAGTAGTTCATCACTATTTAGTTTAAAAAGACTTGGTACGGTACCGAAATCATACCGATACCGTACCGAACCATGCAAGAAGATACCGAACTGTACCAAACTACTTTAGTACGGTATTTGGTACGCACAATTGATATGCCGAATACCGAAGTACCTAACCATAATTTTCAAGTACCGTATCGAAGTACCGAATGCCCACCCCTAGACAAAACGGACCTATTCTAAGTCCCGAAAACAAAAATCGAAACCCGAGAGCCATAAAGTCAACCTACGGTCAAATGTGGAATTTCTAAACCTTCAAATTACCAACTTTCGGGCAAAACTAGCCAAATAAACCTAGGAACCTCAAAATCAAATCCGGGCATACGCCTAGGTCTGAATAACCACACAAACCTATAGGAACTATCAAAATACCGTTCCAGGGTCATTTTCACCGAACTCAAACTTTGGTCAACATTTCCAACTTAAGCTTCTAAATTAAGAAGCAATCAATCCAATTCAAACCAAATCCTCCACGAAACAAAATAAACCATCCTCGCAAGTCATAAAACCTCAAATATACATACGGGAAGCTTCAAAAGGGGGAACGAAGCTCAAATACACAAAATGACCGATCTAGTCGTTACATTCTCCCCCTCTTGAATAAACATGCGTCCTCGAACGAGTATAGAGACATACCTGAAGTGCCAAAAAGATGAGGGTAATAGCTACACATATCGTGCTCAGTCTCCTAAGTTACCTCCTCGATCGGTTGACCTCTCCATTGAACCTTCACCGATGCAATGTTCTTCGACCTCAACTTTCGGACCTGCCTGTCCAAAATAGCCACCGGCTTCTCAACATAAATCAATCCTCGTCCAATTGCACTAAGCTGAAATCTAACACATGAGAAAGATCATCATAATACTTCCGGAGCATGGAAACATGAAACACCGGGTGAACCCCCGATAAGTTGCATGGCAATGCAAGTCGGTAGGCCACCTCACCAACTCCCTCAAGGATCTCAAAAGGAATAATATACCGAGGGCTCAACTTTCCCTTCTCCCCGAGCCTCATCACACCCTTCATGGGTGAAACTCTAAGCAGAACCCTCTCATCCACCATAAATGCCACATCACAAGCCCTCATATCCACATAACTCTTCTGCCTGGATTGTGCCAGTACAGAGCCGCTCCTGAATCAACTTTACCTTCTCCAAGGCATCTAGAACCAAATATGTGCCAAACAAGGCCTCATATAAGGCCATCGCCTCTCAGAGAACGACATCGGCTCTCGTATAAGGCCTCATAAGGAGCCATGGATGCTCGACTAATAGCTGTTATTGTAGGCGAACTCTGTGAGCGGTAGAAACTAATCCCATGAACCCCCGAAATTAATGAAACAGGCATGTAACATGTTCTCCAAGATCTGAATAGTGCGCTTGGGGTGCCCGTCCTTCTTTGGATGAAATGTCGTACTCAGCTCGACCATTATACCCAAATCACACTGCACGACTCTCCAGAAGTACGATGTGAACTACGTGCCTCGATCCGAGATGATATACACCAGCACACCATGAAGGAAAATAATCTCACGAAGATCAATTTGAGCCAGCTGCTCTGAAGAATAGGTAGTCATGACTAGAATGAAGTGTGCAGACTTGGTCAGTCTCAAAAATGACACACACTATGTCAAATCTCCTCAAAGTGTGTGGGAGTCCAACTACAAAATCCATAGTGATACGGTCCCACTTCCACTTTGGAATATCAAACCTCCAAAGCAAGCCACCTGGTCTCTGATGCTCGTACTTAAACTGCTGACAGTTCAGACAACGAGCTACATACTCCATAATATATTTCTTCATTCTTCTCCACTAATAGTGTTGTTTCAAATCATGGTACATCTTCAGGGCGTCCGGATGAATAGAATACCGCAAACTATGGGCCTCCTCAAGAATCAACTCACGCGACCCATCAACATTCGAAACACAAATCCGACCCTACATCCTTAACACCCTATCATTACCAATAGTCACCTCCTTGGCATCACCATGCTACACCGTGTCCTTAAGGACAACCAAATGGGGATCATTATAATGATAAGCTTTGATGCACTCAAACAAAGAAGACTGTAAAACTACGCAAGAAAGAACTTCGCTAGGCTCCGAAACATCCAACCTCATGAGCCTTTTAGCCAAATACTGAACATCCAAAGCTAACGGACTCTTCCCAACTGGAATAAAAGCAAGACTACCCATGCTCTCAGCCTTTCTACTCAAGGCTTCAACCACCACATTGTCCTTTCTAGGATGATAAAGAATGGTGATATCATAGTCTTTTAGTAGCTCCAACCACCTCCGTTGCCTCAAGTTCAAATCTTTTTGCTTGAATAAGTGTTGTAGACTCCTTTGATTCGTAAACACCTCACATGACACGCCGTAAAGATAGTGCCTCCAAATCTTCAGTGCATGAACAATGGCTGCCAACTCCAAATCGTGTACAAGGTAGTTCTTCTCATGGGGCTTCAACTGACGCGAAGCATAAACAATCACTCTACCTTCTTGCATCAGCATGCACCCAATGCCAATTCGTGAAGCATCACAATAGACTGTATAAGAACCCGATGCTGAAGGCAAAACCAGAACTGAAGCTGCAGTCAAGGCAGTCTTGAGCATCTGAAAGGACTCCTCACACTCATCAAACCACCTAAATAGGGTACCCTTCTGAGTCAATCTAGTCAAAGGAGCTACAATGGATAAAAACCCTCCATGAAAATGGCGATAATACCCAGCCAAACCTAGAAAACTCTTGATCTCAGTAGCAGAAGACGATTTGGGCCAACTCTGAACTACCTCAAAGTTTTTGGATCTACCTTAATCCCCTCATTGGACAACACGTGGCCCAAGAATTCCATCGAATTAAGCCAAAACTCACACTTAGAAAATTTATCATATAGCTTCTTCTTCCTCAAAGCTTGGGGCACGATCCTCAAGTGCTGCTCATGATCCTCCGAGCTACGAGAATACACCAATATATCATCAATGAACACAATGATGAAGAAATCAAGATATGGCTAGTACATGCTGTTCATCAAGTGCATAAATGTTGCTGGGGCATCGGTTAGCCCGAAAGACATCACCAGAAACTCATATTGACCATAGTGGTCTTGAAAGAAGGCTTCGGAATCGTTGAAGCCCGAATCTTCAACTGATGGTACCTCGATCTCAAGTCAATCTTCGAGAATACCCTAGCACCCTGAAGCTGATCAAACAAGTGATAAATATGCGGTAGTGGGTACTTGTTCTTAACTGCAACCTTGTTTAGCTCCCTGTAATCATACACATCCTCATAGAGCCGTCTTTCATCTTCACAAATAGAACTGGTGCACCTCAAGGTGAGGCACTCGATCTGATGAAACCCTTATCAAGAAACTCCATAAGTTGTTCCTTTAATTCCTTAATTCCACTGGTGCCATGCGATATGGTGGAATAGAGATGGGCTGAGTTCCCGGCACCAAGCCGATACCAAAATCAATATCCCTATCGGGTGGCATACCCGGTAGGTAGCTAAAAATACATCTGGGAAATCTTTCACTATTGAAAGTGACTCAATGGTAGGAGTATCGGTACTTACATCCCTAAAAAAGGCTAAGTATGCCAAGCACCCCTTCTCAACCATCCGTTGTGCCTTTAGGAAAGACACCACCCTACTAGGAACATGGCCCAACGAACCTCTCCACTCTAACCGCGGCAACCCTGGCATAGCTAATGTCATGGTCTTAGAGTGACAATCAAGAATAGCATGATATGGCGACAACTAGTCCATGCTCAAAATAACAAAGTCCACCATATTGAGTAACAAAAGGTCAACACTAGTCTCATAACCCCCCGATAGTGACCAAACAAGAACGATAGACCCAGTCTACCATAATAGACACATAAACGAGAGTAGCCAAAAAATCACGAGACATATCCAAATACGAAATAAAGTAAGATGACACATACGAATACGTGGAACCCAGATCAAATAAAACTGATGTATCTCTATGGTAGACCGAAATAATACCTGTGATGACAGAATCTGATGCAACAACCTCAGTCCTACACGGAAAAGTATAACAACGGGCATGACATCCCTCTCTAGGATGTCCTCTACCCACCTGTCCTCCACCCCTAGCTGGCTGTGTAGGTGTAGCAGCAACTAGAGTAGCAACTATAGCCTAAGTAACCTGTGGAGGTCCACCTCTCTAAAATCTAAGATAGTCCCTCACCATATGCCTAGTATCACCACACTGAAAACAACCTCTCTAAGGGCACGACTGCTAGAACTGAATCTAACCCGAATGGCTAGAATAACCATTATAGGCACCCCGTGCAGGAGGTGTACTGGAAGATGGCTGACCAAAATGATTACTCTGAGGTCCTCCTGAATAGTTGGAACACTGCGAGTAACCTAAAGCGCAGACTGAACTAGTCGACTGATGAAACCTCTACCATGACAAGCTGATATTGCTGAGCAGGTACCACTAAACCCTCCAAAATCTAGAGGCCTCTTGGCCTCCCTATCCTTCCTCTCCTGCACATGGATACGCTCCAACCTCCAAGCGATCTCCACAACCTGCTGAAATGGATAATCAGTCTCCAGCTCCCGTAACATCCCGAATCAGAGACCATAACCGAGCCTCTCGATAAATCTGCAGACTCGCTCTCTGACTGTAGAAACCAATGCAAGTGCATGGTGAGATAGCTCACTAAACCTCATGGCATACTTGGACACAGTCATAGTCCCCTAACGCAACTGCTCGAACTCTGCGCGCAATGCATCTCTAAGGGTCTGGGGAACAAACTCCCTAAAAAATAGATCAGAAAATTGAGCCCAAGTGAGTGTCACTGCATCAACTGGCCTACTCTCCTCATAAGCCTGCCACCATCTATATGCCGACCCCGTCAGCTGAAAGGTAGTAAAATCAACCCGCCTTACCTCCACAATGACCATGGTGCGAAGAATACGGTAGCACTGGTCTAGAAAACCCTGCGCATCCTCAAGATATTGCGCCACTAAAAGTAGGAGGAAAATACCTCTTGAACCTCTCTAACCTCTT
This sequence comes from Nicotiana obtusifolia, assembly GCA_002018475.1. Lineage (NCBI taxonomy): Eukaryota > Viridiplantae > Streptophyta > Magnoliopsida > Solanales > Solanaceae > Nicotiana > Nicotiana obtusifolia. Next base: position 155,146 of record MCJB01048008.1, on the reverse strand, counting down.
CTACTCCTCCTTAGATGCCACTAGCCTGACCTCAGGCTGAACCACAGTCAGGGGCTATAACGGCATAGCACCCGAAGCCTGATCAACATGAGTCCGCTGCTTTGGACTACGGGCGGCAGGAGTCTAAGATTCTCCCCAGCCTAAGAAGTATTTGGTGCGACTTGGATCAATCCAGCCTAAGCAAAAGTACCAAACTTTCTCAGGAAGTGCGCCGAGGTCTCCTGAAGTCTAGGGTTGCGACAAGCGTCTCAGGTGCCTACTTCCCAACTGGAGCTACTGGTGGCTCTGCAGTTGCTGCTCTAGCAGATGCTCTAGCTATAGCACGTGCTCCTCCTTGGCCTCTACCCCAGCTCTAGCAACACCAATGTCGGGGTAGCATCGTCAGTATCTGAAAATCGTGTCCTCACCATCTGTGAGAGAATAGAAAGACAAAGGCTCATGTTCTGAAATCAAAAATCCGCACGACAAGGAATAAAGGAAGTGGAATTTCATAATAATTCCGTAGCCTCTCAAAGATAAGTACAGATGTCTCCTTATCAATCCGAAAGACTCTGCTAAACTTTCTTATGACTCCTAGACTTATGAACCTAGAGCTCCGATACCAACTTATCACGACCCTAAATCCCACATTGAGTATCGTGCATGGCACCTAGTCTCTAAGATTAGGTAGGCCTAACACATAAGGAGATCAACAAAAGTAAACCACTTTAAAAAATTAAATATAAACCAGTAAATGACATACCATTGCTGAAAAAGACCAATAGTCATACATCCCCAAAACCAGTAGTACGGAGTGATAAGCTCTACTGCGAGTTCACTAGAAATCTCATATACAACACTGTTTGGAAATAAAATAAACAGTAGCAAATGATCATTGGAAGGTGATTCCGAGACCTACGAGTGTCATGCAGGTATACCTTAAAGTCTCCGCAATGTCTGAATCAACTCACTAGCGTCCAGTATGGCCCGAGGTACCTGGATCCGCAAAAAAAAAATGCAGAAGTGTAGTATGAGTACACCACAGGCAGTACCTAGTAAGTATCAAGATAACTTCGGTAAAATAGTGATGAGGTTTAAGTCAAGACACTCACTAGGCATAAAACCTGTGCAAAATATCAATATGTAGCTAACAATGAAACAAAATTAATAAATGACAACAAAAAGTAAACATGTAATAGCAGAAAAAATTAACTAAGGCAAGTAATATACGAAGAGAAAATCAGTTAAGGAAACATTGAAAAGTTCAACTCACCAAACAGTAGCAATCACAAGAATAACCAAGAATCATCTAGAGGTACCACACCTCATAATAACAAATCACAAGTCACAATATACCCTTATGACGCCGTGTGAGTTTTACAATTTAAAACATTTTCCCGAAATAGCTTCACACACTTTAGCCCCTTTATCTCGCCGCGTGTGCATCATAATGAAGTATTTTTCCTTACTAGCAACATACGCACAAGACCCCTTTATCTCGCCGCATGCGCATTAATGTACACACCACCCTTATGTTGCCGCATGTGCATATGAATCGCAACAAAACAATCAACCGCACCACATGTGACTATATGCCATAATATTTCTCAACAACAATACCAATGCCACAACAGTATATAGCCCATAGCTCAACAACCCCGTATACAAGAATTACAACAATAATACAAAGAACATAAAGTAAATCAACAACGAAATGTGCTTTATATAATAACAACTTCAATTCAAGGAATATTAATAGCCTAATAGTCCAATCTAGTCACTTACCACACATAAGCCCATGCACACACTCGTCACCTTGTGTACACGTCTTTTCACATAGTACAAGTAGTGCAAATAGACCAAGTCCTAAGAGGTAATTCCCCAAAACAAAGTTAGGCAAGATAGTTACCTCAATTAGGCCAATTCAATACTCAAAAATAGTTTTTCCCCTTAAAATTCACCTCCGCTCGGCTTAAATCTAACAAAAAATGACTTAATATCATCAAACAATGCAAGAGAAATCAATTTTTATTAATAAAGCTAAGATATTTATACAATTCTCCAAAAATCAACAAAAGTCCACCTAGGGCCTGCCCGGTCAAAATCAGGTTAAAAGGTAGATCTAGACTATCCATAACCCTACGAGTCTATATATGTGTTTGGTTTTCAAATCCGAATCCAATTCGACTCTCAAATCTCAAATTTTTATTTTTCAAAACATAGTCAAAATTCCCCAAAAATTCTCTTCAAATCCCATGGATTAAATGTTAAAAATCATAAATAATCAACAATAACAACAACAACAACAACCCAGTATAAATCCCACAAGTGAGGTCTGGGGAGGGTAGAGTGTACGCAGACCTTACTTCTACCCTGGAGGGGTAGAGAGGCAGTTTTTGAAAGACCCTCCACTCAAGATGAAGAAAATAAAAAATAGAAAATAGATCAGTGAAAGCAGCAGAAGCCGGAAATATAAAATAATATCAGCATAATAAGACACAGAAAATAAATATAAAAGCAATAACAATAACCAGTACTAATGCCATAGAAAATAGTATGGAACCTACATAAACCACTAACAACCCAAAGAGAAACATTATCAGCCTAGTCTTGCCCCTGGAAACAACGTAGAAAAATGCTCGACTCCCTCCTAACCTAACACTCTAAGACCTCCACACCTTCCTATCCACTGCCATGTCCTCGGAGATCTGAAGTCGCGCCATTTCCTGCCTGATCACCTCAACTCAATACTTCTTAGGTGGCCCTTTACTTCTCCTCATACCTGCCAATGTCAACCACTCACACCTCCTAACCGGGGCATCTATGCTTCTCCCCCACACGTGCCCGAACCATCTAACCCTCGCTTCCCGCATCTTGTCTTCCATGGGAGCCACAACTCCACGCCCACCTTCTCCCGAATATCTTCATTCATAATCTTATCCAGCCTAGTGTGCCCGCATATCTATCTCAACATCCTCATTTCTTCCACTTTCATCTTCTGGGTATGAGAATTCTTGGCTGCCTAACATAAAACTCATAAATAATCAAGTTATGTAATTGAAAATGGATCAAAATAACTTACCCAATAGTTGTGTATGAAAATCTCCTCCTAAAATCGCCTCTCACCGAGTCCAAGGCTCAAAATGTGATAAAATGAGACTAAGTCCCGAAATTCTAACCTTTTGTTCAGATGCAGATGTCACAAATGCTTCGCAAATGTGACACAAGTATCACAAAAGCAAGCCCTATCAGCCCACACAGATGTCGATATTGCGACAAAGGGCTTCGCAATTGCGATTGCAGCCTCTTTGAAAATGCGACCTGACCATGCCCAACACTAACTTCGCAAATGCGATAAGGGCGTTGCATTTGCGACACCTGAACCCCCCTGCCATCTTTGCAATTACGATGTCGGTGCTCACAATTGCAATATCTGCAAAACTAGCACACCAGCAACCTGGAACTAGTTCAAACCAATCTGAAACATATCTGAAACTCACCCAAGCCCCCGGGGCCCCACGCCAAATATCCACACAAGTCTAAAAATATCATACGAACTCACTCGCGTGATCAAAATGCAGAAATAACATCTGGAACCACGACTCGGGCACCAAGACACATAGAATTCACAATAAAACTCAATAATCACTAAGTACACAACCAAGCATCTCATTCCTAACAAACCAACTCGGAATGACACCAAATTACAAACAAGTTCCAAATGATAAAACAAACCTATTCCAAGTCCCAATACCAAAAATCCAAACCCGATAGCCATAAAGTCAGCCTACGGTCAAACTTAAGGAATTTCTAAACCTTCAAATTGCCAACTTTTGGCAAAACTAGCCATATCAACCTAGGAACACCCGAATCCAAATCCGAGCATACGCCTAAGTCCAAAATTTTCACATGAACCTATTGGAACCATCAAAAAACTGCCCCGAGGTCATTTTTACAAAAGTTAAACTTCGGTCAACATTTTTAACTTAAGCTTCTAAATTAAGAATCAATCAATCCAATTCAAACCAAAACCTCCCCGAAACAAAACCAACCATCGCCGCAAGTCATAAAACCTCAAATAAACATACGGGAAGCTTTAAAAGGGGAAACAACGCTCAAATACACAAAACAACCGATCAGATAGTTACAATTAGGAGTACTAGTAGAGTATACCAACACTATTGAGAATAGAGTATACCAAGAATACAAGAAATACTAGTAATTATGGTACATATTATAGTATACCAATACTATTTGGGAATACAAGGAATAATGGTATATTCTATAGTATACTAAGAATATTGGAATACTAATAATCATGGTACACTCTATAGTATACCAAGACTATTTGAGAATATTGGAAATAATGGTATATTCAATAGTATACTAAGAATATTTGGAATACTAGTAATCATGGTATACTCTGTAGTATACCAAGGATAGTAGTATGCACAACACTACTGGGAATACCAGTAACCATGGTATACTCTATAGTTTACAAATAATAGTAGTATACCAACACTATTGAAAATACCAGTAACCATGCTATATTCTATAGTATACCAACACTACAGGAATATTAGTAATCCTGGTATACTTTGTAGTATACTAAGATAATTCGAAATACCGGGAATAATGGTATGCTTTGTAGTATATCATGAACATCGGGAATACCAAGTATATTATCATGATTCAAGAATAATCATGTTGTACTATTTTTTATTCCCCTTTTATTTGTACTCAATTCTAAACAAGTATTTTTGAATTTTTTTCCCAAGTAAAACTGTTGCATTATCACCTTATCATATTAACAAAAATAAAACTGGAAAGAAAAATAAAATAAAATAGATAACCTAATATATTCCTTGAATTGATAAATATTTTATTTCAGAAAAATGTATATGAGTAACACTACTACAATAATCCAAAGGAAGAAATTTGATATTATGTATCTTCTAAGTTAATAACTGTATGTCAAGTTCTCCTTGGAGGATTCTTGCATGTTTTATAGTTGTGACCCTCTTTCCCACATACTCTACATGTAACTTTTGATCTCTTGGATTATTAAGCATACGACTTTTTGTATCTCGATTTCTTTGGCTTTCCTAGTCTAATCTTCCCTTGGGTGGTAACAACATATTTGAGATTTCTCTTGGGATATCCCATGTTGTTTCATCGGGTATAGGATACACTAACTCTTTATAGGTCTTAATCAAGTAGTCTTTTTTGTAGTATACTAAGCAGTATTGATATGGATCCATATTGAATTTTGTAATAACTACCAAAGTATGTGGACATGGAAGTTCATCTAGTTGAAACCTTCTGCTACTACACTTTCTTTCCTACATACACACAACATATCTGCTATCTCTATCATATACTGTATACAATAAAATTATTTGATGGATTTACTAATATTATTAAAATAGATTCATTAGTGATATACAAATGTTGTACCATAAACAAGAAAAAGTCACAATAGCGTTCTAGCATAATATCACATAAACTGATATAGTTAAATATTAAGTAGATATTTATGCACCTTCTTATCAATTGCTTCTATCTCTGTCATTTGGGAATTGAACTCTTCAACTATGCTCGCTTTGGCCATTTTCAAGAATATTTGCGAAAGTTGATTTTGACTCTTCTTGAAATTTACTTAATGTTGTTCCAGAGCTGGAAAATACAGTCACAATGAGATACCTCTGGATAGACAGTAGAAGCTGCCTTTGCAATACTATCATGCCTATTTGACACTATGCACATGCCATCCCTATCTGTGACAATCCGATCGATTATTTTGTAGATTTGAGCCTTATTTCCCCTTTTAAAGCTTCCCGTATGCTTAATTGTTGTTGTGTTATTTGTGGGAATGATTGGTTTGATTTCGGGGAGGTTTTGGGTTGATTTAAAACACTTATTTCTTAGTTTGGAAGTTTGAGTTGGAAGTGTTGATCAAGGTTTGAATTTTGTAAAAACGACCGCAGAATGATATTTTGATGGTTCCAATAGGTTTTTAGGGTGATTTTGGACTTAAGCGTATGTACGAAATTGAATTCAGAGGTTCCTAGGATGATTTGTCTCTTCTTGCCGAAAGTTGGCAATTTGAAGGTTTAGAAATTTTTTTAGTTTCACCATAGGTTGACTTTGTGGCTATCGGGTTCGGATTTTTATTTTGGAACATATAATAGGTCCATTTTTGTCATTTGGGATTTTTGTACAATGTTTGGTGTCATTCCGAGTTTGTTAGGGATCGGAGGCTTGGTTGTGATATTAGACGTTCTTGAGTTTCATTATGATTTCTATGCGTTTTAGGTGTTCGATTCGTGATTTAGGATGTTATTTTGGTGTTTAGAGCTTGCAAGTGAGTTTTGATGATATTTTTAGACTTATCTGAATGTTTGATGTGGAGCCCCGGTAGCTCGGATGAGTTTCAGACGAGTTTCAGAGTGTTTTGAACTTGTTTCAAATTTGCTGGTTTTGGCTGGTGCTGCAAGTCTCGCAAATGAGAGCACTAATTCACATTTACAGTAATCGAATTTGCGATGGACATGTAGCAATTGAGAAGGTGGTCTAGGAGTGACATTCTTCGTATTTCCGAAGCCAGCCTTGCAATTGCGATGGGGGCTGGGCATAGGCAGGCCGTATTTGCAATGCCTGCTCGGTTCGCATTTGTGGAACATTAGTCACATTTGTGACATTCTTAGGGCTAGGATGGCTTCGCACTTATGATGTCTGTGTCGCATTTGCGGAAGTCACATTTGCGAACCTTTGATCGCAAATGCAACATCTTTAGTTGGGTTAATAAGTGAGATTTCTGGACTTAGACTCATTATTTTATATTTTGAGATTGGGAGCTATTTTTGAGGCATTTTTCAGCCACATGGATTGGATAAGTATTTTTGAGCTAGATTTGATTTAGCATATAATTAATGAATCTATGAGGGAAAATTGAGGGGTTTTGACAAAACTCTTCTAAAGATAAAAATTTAAGATTTGAGAGGCGATTTGGACTCGATTTTGAAAACCAACTTCATATTTGGACTCGTGGGGTTATGGGTAGTTGAGATATACCCCTCGACTCGAGTTTTGACCGGACCGATCCGAATTGACTTTTGTTGACTTTTTAGGAATTGTGTAAAGATTTCAGCTTTATTAATCAAAATTGATCTCTCTTGCATTTTGATATTATTAAGTCTTTTTGGATAGATTTGAGCGGAGGTGAATTTTAAAGAAAAATCATTTTTAGAGTATTGATTGGGGCTATTTGAGATAAGTATCTTGCCTAACCTTGTGGGGGGGGGGGAGTTTTT
>MCJB01048008.1:80649-147834 GCA_002018475.1 Nicotiana obtusifolia | reverse complement strand
GGGGGGGGGGGGGATTTTTCCTTAGGATTTGGTCAAATTTGCATGTTTGTGTTATGCGAAACGACGTGTACACGAGGTGACGAGTGTGTACATGGCGTATGTGTGTTGTTTTTGATCGAATTATACCTTAGGCTATTAATATGCCTTGAATTAGTGTTGTTTGCTATAGGAAACATGCTTTATTATTGAATACTCCCCGCACTCTTATGTTCTTGCCATGTTATTATGCACTTTTTGTTGAGCCGTGGATAATATCTTGGTGTGACTTTGCGTATTGTTGTTTGTAATATTGTGGCACATGCGAACATATTGTGCTGGTTGAATTGTTGTTGTGTGGAGTATAAGGGTGGCGAGATGCGCATGCAGTGATATAAGAGAGGTATTTCATTGTGTTGTGCATGCGCAATATATGGGTGGCTATATATGTGCATGCAGCGACATAAGGGAGGCAGTCCATTGATTATGTGCAAGCGACGACATAAAGGTAGATTTTGTTGGGAATGTTATGTGACATTTCGGGGTGTTGTTTGGATGTTGTTCATGTGTTGGAACGAGGTTGATGTTGTGATCATATTATTGTTTTTTAAATGCTTCCATCTTGGGTTTCATGAGATGTTGGTTGAGATTTTTAAATGATATCACATGCCCCATCCCCATTTGATGTTTTGTTGGCAAAGATGGATTATTCTACACTGAGTTGTTGTTATACCAGTTTTCTTTGATATCTTGCATAAGTTATTTGACTAGTGAGTATCATAACTTGAACCTCATCACTACTCCACCGAGGTTAATCTAGATATTTACTGGGTACCAATTATGGTGTACTCATACTACGCTTTTGCCCATTCTTTGTGCAGATCCAGGTACTTTGGATCGAGCTGATCGTTAGAGAGTTGAGCTAAAGCTGTTGGAGACTTCAAGGTATCCCTGTTGTTCAGTTCGCAGGCCTTGGAGTCACCCTCTACTGCATTTTCTACTGTTTATGTATACCAAATAGTGATGTATGAGACTTCTTATGTATTTCATGTAGAGTTTATGAATCAGTATTACCAGGTTTTAGGATGATGACTATTGTATCGCTATTTTGGTTGTATTATAACATTTCTCAGTTTCTATTAAAATTTTAAGTTGTTATATTTTGATTGATGTCGTTATGTGATAGGCTTACCTAGTCTTAGGAACTAAGTGTTATCATGAATCTTATGGTGAAATTTTTGATCGTGACACTAACCCCATAAGTCTCCTTGAATTGTCTGAAGAATCATTCCCACGATGCATTATTTTCTGAATCAACCACTAAATAAGCAAAAAAGAATTTTATCTGTATAAAAAATTTAAATTATTACAAAAATGTCACTGATTTAAGGGAAAAAATTGTATAAACAATATATTAGTGATCTATACTTATTTGATACATCGTGCGTGCAAGCCGTGATTAAGGTTCCTCGGTGTGATTTTTTGAGGAAAGTCCCATCAACTGCTGGAATAGGACAACAATAGTGCCACCCTTTAGTTGTTTCATTAAATACTACAAATAGATATGTGAAACATTCATCTTTTGACTTATGCAACTTAGTGACAAAACCTGAATTTTGTTACCTCTAACATATAAAGATATTTCGACAACTTCCTATATGATTTACTTGGTTTTTCTCTTAGCATTTTAAGAGCCTTTTTCTTTATTCTTCACGCTTGCTGTAGTTCATAGTGATGCCATAATTATTCAACATGTCGCGTTATATGTCTCCAGCAGTGTATATCGACTTTGGGTCAGTATACTTATGTTTTACCAAATTCGCCATTACTGTTGAACTAACCTGACGTCTACCAAATATTTCATTAACGAGGCATGTGTGAACTTTAATGAAACATCTAACTTTGAATTGTTAACCTTAATAGTTTAAAACCCAAGAAAATTTTTGATCTAATGCAACCAATGAAGTACCTGCTATCATATAGATATAACGTTAATTTCTAACATATGCCAATTAACCAAATAGTATATCATCACAATTATAAATTTTAAAGTCAACAGTTAACCTAACTTGTTGAAATTAAGCCAAAGAAAAGCACATTTGCAAAACCGGATTGCATCATTAGCAAGTATATTTGGTGACAGAAAATTGTTCAAATCCAAATCGTTGTTTATTGAAATTCTCGACATAATATTCAGATTCGCTTCAACAAATGCCTTACTTAATATACCACAACATATATACATCAAAATCTTATACTATACAAGTATCCTGTTAGAACTTTGAATTGATATTTATTTTTGGTTGCATAGTATTTTATGACATTACGTATGGTCTCCTTATCTTTAAATAACTGCCCACCCATTTTAATTTTTTGTGTGAAGTATTGATAATTATATTCATATCATGATTGGCTTCTATATTCCTAAAACCCTCTATTTTTTATGTTGTCAATATATCAACAACTTCATTTTCACGGTGTAATGCTTCTTTCTAGTTCAGGTTTTGTATTTTTATCGTTCGTGTTAAAATGATATCATAGCCGAGCAACTCACATATGCATTGTTGTCCTAGAATGTAATATATAAGAAAAAATATTATCACACCCAAAATTTTCTCTTTCATTTTGATATACGTCTTCAAAGTCATATTGCTATTTACTATTAATGGTGGATAACCATCTTAACAGTATACTTGATATCCAAGGTTGTCGTATACTCCTTATGAAGATGCTTTAAAATCTCGACCAGAAATCATCTAAATTCAATTCGATTTGATTAACATGCCATCAACTTCAAAAATTCATAAAACAATTATCATCACCACAATACCCATTGTGTTGTAGCAATGTAGGTATTTCTGCCGTTGTTAGATTTCAACTTTGCAGTATAATTTTTTCCCTAATTCGTCAGTTTCTGAGGAGCAACTTTGATGAATATTTTTTTTGCTTCAATTTTGTGCGCAGAAGCTACTATAATTGTTAGGTTTTCTTTGAATTCCAATTTATAATATTTATATTTAGTGGGAGAAAAATCAGGTTGAGAAAATCATGCGTATAGCGTTGAATATGAAGAGGGAAGCGATTTGGCTATACATGGGAAGAAATTTTGGGGTACCGATGATCATTTTAAATTTTAGTGGCAGAGGTTGTCATGAAGTCCTAGTAGTGGGGGTATTTAAGTCCTTTGCCCTAAAATCTTCAAAACGTTTAAATTGGGAGCACATTCTGTAATATTTTATAAAACGGAGCATTTTGGTCATAAAGTTTTTAAAGGGAGCTCTTAACGTAATTTTTTCAATTAATTTCTTATGAAATTTGAGTTCAACATCTAAGAGACGTTGTAAAGGAGATGTTTATATATTACTTTTTCACTTTTATTTTATGTGACAGTATTTTCTTATTGATCATTGAAAAATGAATGATATTTTTCTAAACATGAAGAAATGTAATTAATTTTAAAGTTCTCATGTAACTCTTAGCATATTGTTAACCCTCAAAATCAGATAACAATTGAATTTATAAGTGGTTTTAAGGATACGTGGATTAATTTGATACAAAGTGATAGATTGAACTATAAGTAAAGCAAACAATAATAAAGTAAATTCAAACCATGTGACTTGTACAGTTATAGCCTTGAGAAATAGACCTCACTTGAACTGAATATGACCCAAACAATGTCAAATACGGAAGAACAGTAGCTTGTAGAAAGGAAATAATATTATAATGCTTTTGGGATGCGTATTACAATGTGTTTTACAAATAATCAGACCCCCTTTATATAGGAGGGGAGTCCTACGTTAGGTCAACTCTATATAAGGTAAAAAATCTCATGATTTGCTAATTAAGCAGTTCCATTGATACGTGCCGAGATTTCTACTGTGATGCGCGACCGGTTACGGATATTTCGATCTTCCGTTATTTTGGTTCGATTATGTTCTAGCTAATTCGGAGTCGGAGTCAGAGTCAGTTCCAGGGTCACGGACTCGGCAATCTTTGAAGGCGCATGTTCTAACCTCGTACCTTGGTTCTATGGAATACAGGGTCGATCTTACCCATTATGTTTCACCCCCGCTCTCCATGCAATAGGCAAGCTCGGTTTCTAACGTATACAGATAGTCCCCTCATTTTCCGGAGAGTAAATGATGAGAAACGATATGAGCCTCGGATTCCCACTATACGAGCTTCTGATTCCCACTCTGATAAATGACGACAAATTCATGACGTAAGTGATAAGAATAGTTGAAACGTCCCGTCAGTCTAGTCTTCAAGACGGTAAATGTGCGTCAGTTAACGGTCTGCTGCTTCAGGATATGAACCGTCGTTTGAGAAAACTATATATACTCCTTTTCATCCATTCATTAGAACTTCTGCATTCAAACATTTGCACTTGTGTTTTCAAGAAAACTTCATCACTCTCATCTTCAAACTTCTTCCCTTATGGTTTCTGAAAGCTTTCACAAGTTATTTGCTAATTACGCCTCCTCTTTCATCAGCACCATCTTTTCTCCTCTGTTCAGAAGACATGGCAAAGACATCAAAATTCGTTCCTCAAAAAGAAAACCCTTCTTCCTCGAGGCCGATTGAAAATGTTTCGTTTGTTGCCACTAAGGAGCCGACACCAGAACCCCCTCTAAATGTGTTCATCCTTGCGGGGTGCCCAACTAGAGCCGATTTCAAGGTTGAGAAAACTTCCTCGGTACCGAGTCAGTGCAAACCGGTCTCGACATACATATGTTTGATCTCCGATAATATTTTGAGAAAGTCAAGGATGACTGCAATTGGGTTGATAAGCTCGTAGTGGTCCCTACCCCAAGGAATCGATCACCACCCACGTGGAGGACTTTTTAAGTGTTTATACTTACCCTTTAAGTGCCACAATAGTCTTTCGCAAAAGGTACAAGGTGACTCTCAGGCGAATTCATCCTTCCTTTTGGAGGATTGTAATTCTTCTTCGCTTCTTCGTGAGCAAACTCGAGGGATGTCCCTTTACCATCTATCACCTTATGCGCCTGTATAGTGTTACAACCCATATTTGTATACGTTAGATTACGCCGTAAGATAGTCTACATAGGTCCGAGAAGAGATTACCTTTGAGATAATAAGAATTTAGTCCTATTGGTCTTAAATGATGCAAGGGTGTATAAGGGTGGTTAACAAGTATTAGAAGTTAAACGAATCAAGGATGTGTAACTCGTATTTTCGGGTAAATCTAGAGGTGATTAATATTACCAAGAGGTTATGTTTTAAGGTATTTGAATCATATAATATCCGTTTCATAAGTTTTGAAGTCAAACGAGTTATGAAGCAAAAATCGACAAAAGTTGTCGCAACTTACGTTCATAATTTTACTCATACTTTAGGTCAAATGTCACTAAGTTTTTCTCCCAATTTACTTGGAATTACGGGGTGATATATCCACCAAATTGAATATCTATGAGTATAGTTTCCAACACATTAAACCGTTCGTCGATACGATCTCAGAATTGGGAGATATTCGCGTTTTCGCGAGACTGCGCCAAACACCTCTCTATGGGGCCCACATAGGCGGTTTAAGACATATGGAAATATATAACATGCCTCAACTCCATTTTAAGTCATTAGTTTTCTGTATATTCAGACCTTAGAACCCTAAGAACACCCTCTCAAGGTTCTCTCATGATCCACGACTAAAACAAAGGGCAGACAACACAAATCAAGTGTCGGGAATCCCGTGGCGCTAGTAAGTTCCTTATTCCTCTTGTTGTTGCTGATTTTTGTGTTGTTCCAGCTCGTGTGGGAGGTTGTTTTAAGCTGTTTATGCTCTGTAAAATACTCCCTCAAGTTTTAATATCAACCTAGGTGATTTCAAACCTTCTAAAGTGATTCTAGTGCCGAAAAACCCTATGATTGCTAGCTTCGGTCCCTTGTTTTTGTGGCAGCATTGGAGGGATATTTCGTGGTCAATTAAGGTCAAATTGGAGTTGTTCTTTCTGTTTAAAATTAAGGAACCTCTTACCCTACATGTATTTAAGATTATCCAAGTTACGACTAAGTCGTTGAAGCTAGAACTTGTGAGATATACGCCGAAAGGCTTGCTAGTATGTTGTTGGTTGGTGGACTGTATTGGGAGGCTTAATATGATTTTATTGATGTTGTTTGGGTAGTTTGGTGATTGTGTTAACTTGTGGGAAGTCATATATATAGGGGAGGTTCTGTCCGTTTTATCACAAAATAGGTTACAGTTGATACATAATAGTTACGACGCTTAAACTATAACGGTAGTGTCATTTCTCTTATTGTAGACTAAGGAGATGTGGCATTTTCATAGCTTGAGATTGGGCAGTATATACAAGGTATGTGAGACTGTCCCTTTCCTTCTTTTGCACGACTCTGATTGTACATAATGCAATGAACGAGCCTCCAAAGATACTCTACTCTTAGAAGGTAGTAGTACTTATATTGTTTCCCCTCTTATGGGAGGATTGATGTTGATGTTACTTATTTGACCTTATGCCACTCCGAAGGGTTCAAAGTGTGATTCCAATGAGTCCAGCATGCATTATCTATGTTACTCTATCGAGCCGCACTATAGTCGGCCGGGTATGGCACCTATTGTGCAACTATATATATATATATATGTATCTGTTCTACTCTACTGAGCCGCGCTATAGTTGTTATCTATTTTACTCTACCGAGTCCGCGCTATAGTCAGCCGGGTATGGCACCTACTGTGCAACCACTAATCAATTGGGTATGACGTTACTGAGCCTTATGATGGCCGGGGTATGATATGATGATGATGAGGCCCACAGAGGCGTATGTATATGATGATTTTAAAAGGACATATATGTATATGCACATCAGGCATTTCATGATTAGTCGCCCTCAGTGGCACTCAGATGTTACAGGTTGTATATTCTCATCGCCCTCAGAGGCACTCAGATGTTACAGGGTGTATATTTTCTATCCCTATGCACATTATTATTCTTACATTATGCTTTCCTGTCTTACATACTCAGTACCTTATTCGTACTGATGTCCTTTTATTTGTGGACATTGCATGTCGTGCTGCAGGTCCTGATAGACAGGTAGACGAAGCTCCCCCACCATAGTAGGCTGCCAGTTCAGCGTGTATTGGCGAGATCCCTTCTCCGAACTTTCCGTTGTCTTGGTATGCATTGCAGCACTTATGTTCTTTTAGAGGCTTATAGATAGGTTTCGACTCATGTATAGTTGGGATTGCCTTGTAGGCAAATTTATTTTTGTTGTATAGTTTTTCATGATAGCGTTGTCGGCCATGTTATATATATTTATGTCATTATCTGGAAAATTTTGGTTGATTAGGATTATTTTCTGCCATTGATACTGATCTCGTCGGCATAAGAAAGGTTAGATAAAATGTACATTGGTACTCGGCAAGTAAGGCCTGGGTGCCCGTCATGGCCCTCCAGTTTGGGTCGTGACAAACGTGGTATCAGAGCAGGTCTGTCCTAGGGGTTGTCTATGAGCCGTGTCTAGTAGAGTCTTGATTATGAATGTGTAGCGCGCCACATTTATAATCAGGAGGCTGCATGACATTTAGGGTTGTTACCTTTTTTCCTGAATCTAGATCGTGCGTAGAGCAGAATCGTAAGTATTTGTCTCTAATATTAACCATGTTCTTTTCAGCGACGCCCACGACTGAGAAGCAAGTGATTAGTAGACGCCTCGATACAGTTGCGGGAGAGGGTACCAGTCAGGTGCCTCCCGCCAAAGCAGGCCAAAGTGAGCCTCAGAGTGAGATGCCGTCTCAGACCTCATTTACTCCTTCTCCTCCAGAGGATATTAGAAGGCACCCAGCATCTCCAGCTCCTCCATCTGGTACTACAGACCAGGATATGCGAGGTGCGGTACAGTGGAGTAGCTTGGTATCTACTCAGGCTCAAAGGCAGAATACCGATGCTGCTGATAAACCTGTTAGTGTGAGAGTTTGTGATTTTATTAATCTAGATCCTCCAGTGTTTACTGGGTCAGACCCCAAGGAGGACCCGCAGACTTTTATTGATCAGGTTCATCGTACACTGCGGGTTATGCACGCTAGTGATACGGAGCCAGTAGAGTTGGACTTAATCCCAGCCGAGGACATGCCATTTCCCGAGAAATGGAACATGAAGTGTAAGTACAACTTTGCCTTTAATGTTCTGCTCATTATTTTTCTTTTGCCCTTATTCTCATTGACTCCTTGTGATGCAGCTGTTGCTCGGATGCCGGATGCAGTACCTTGACTCAAGGAGTGGGTCGAGGGTATTGTGTCGCAAAAACCCTACTCTAAGCGCGCGTGGCGCGAACTTTCGAAGGGCAAGTTGGAGGCCCGTTCTCATGGTGATATTTTTCCTCTAAGTTACATTCCATCTTATTTTTATGCCGTTGATTTCTAACTTGTTTCACTTTCCCTTTGCAGGTTTATCAAAAGATGTTGAGATGAGACCTCCGTCTGGTGATGATGACACATTCACCGAGTCCCGTATTCCGAAGCAAGATAAAGAGAAGAAAAGAAGAAAAGCTCCGAGCTCTTCGAGCCCCAAGAAGAAGAAAACGAGGAGGCGACTGGTGCAAAAATCTAAAGAAAATACTAGCGCGCAACCGAGAACTCCCATCGGACTCGCTCCATCAGTTAAGGGATAAGTCCGAAGAGGAAGAAGAAGACTCTGATTTGATGACCCGCGTGAGAAGCGGTACCGAGCTGCCTCAAACCACGGAGGCCGATGGAGAGGCAGTGGCCAAGGCCTCCGAACACGAGAGGGTCGAGCCCGTTTTGCCCCGAGCTAAGGAGGACGATAGAGAGATCGTGCCTGGTGCTTCTGGGGTAGACAATAATATACCGAAGGATGTCCTTAGGGTGATAGATCTTTCTGGGTCACCATCATTCACCGACTCAGTGATAAACGAAGCCCAGATGCTGAAAGGGCACCCAAACGAGGGGCCTCAAGGGGCAATAGATTCCTTCAACAACTTCTTTGATGGTATGGATTCTACTGCCTCAGAGGATGTCACTGGGTTAGGTGATTTATCGGTGCCAAAGAAGATGCCGTCTTCGGGAGTCAGCAAATCTTCTTCGAGTCTGAGATTGGTAGACCGGTTCCCAGCCCGGAGCGTAGATCCTGACCGGAAGTGGTCAATCATCATATCCATATCGGAGGATGCTCGAGTTATCTTCCCTTGTAGAATTTCTAGCTATCTCCGATGCTTGGTGAACGAAGAGGATCGGGCCAAAATGGATGAGGTAGAGGCCCCTTGTCTTTTCAATGAGGCTCAACAGGCATTGAATCGGGTAACTTCGAAATCCTTTTTGTTATGTACTTAGATTAAATTGTGAACAATCATAACATTCTTCTTTGTGTTTGCAATCCTCGGTGCTTCACCACAAAACTTTTCTCCAATATCGGTAAGTGTTAAACAACAGGAGGTCGAGATTCGGAAGCTTACTGAGAAGGGGGTGCTTACAAGCTCCTTAGTGAGAAGTTCTAGGCCGAGTCAGAAGCGGCTCGGAAGGAGCATGCCAACCCGGTCGAGCAGGTAAGACGAGTATTTGAACTTAGTGACGACGATTCAGACACAGTGGCTAACGACCCGAACCCACAAGTTCAAAAGAGACTTGACCAGATCGAGCAGCTCCAGGCGGAAGTGGACACGGTGAAAGCTGAGGGTGAAGAATGGAAGAAAAATATGGACCGCCTGGCCTCGAAAAAGGAAACTGCCTGAGAACAACTGGCTCCGACTGAGGTCCAGCTCCGGGCTGCAAAAGAAAAGGCCTTGGTACAGGCCAAAAAGAACGAGGAGCTCCAGTCTCAACTGAGATCGGCGGTCTCCGGCCAAGAAAATCTAGCCAAGGAACTTGAGGTGGCCAAGTCGGAGATTGCTGTGGTTAAGGCCGAGGCTGATCAGCGGGTGGACCAGCATAAGGTCGACGCTGAGGCGGCTCAGGACCAAGTGAGAAACTTGGTGGAGCATATGAAGTGAATCCTGAATGGAGGCCCTCGAGGGAGTTCGAGCTCAGGGTTTTGACCTGTTGGCTGAGATCGAGAAAGCCAAGGTATCCAGCCCAGGCCAGGAAGATGGCTTACCCCGAGGAGGAAGATTCCGAGGGGTCTGAAGATTCGGGCGAGCTCGAAGATAGCGGAGACCCCGAAGATGATGATGCGGCCCCCGGCGGAGACTAGGCCTTATATTTTTGTTGAGGCCGTTCGGCCTTTGTAAAACGTTTCATCGGGCTGTTTGGCCCAAGTAAATAGAATTATGTATAAATATATAAGGCCTTCTTTCCCTTTCGCGGCTTTTGAATTTTTCCCTTTTCTTTATTATTTATATTCACAAAGATCGAAAATGCCTTAGCAAAAAATAATTAGGTTATGTTCGAAGATTCAAACAAACTTGCCTTTACATTATTCTGTTTTAAGGCATTTTAGGGGTTCGGTGTTACTGGAAACTTCCTCTCAAAGTAAGTAGTTGAGATTATAGTTCGCCGAGGGTAGCCTTTAGAACCGATTATGAAAATTTTCTTTTCGAAGGCCTTGTTTTGTTACGGGTCTCGGATGTCTCCGAGCCATGTTGATATGGCCGTAGCCTTTTAATTCAGGTGTCGCCCCAGTGGGCTTGTTTTCCCGAGTTATCCGAGCTTGCGTAAGATAATAGTCCCCGAGTGGGGACGGCCATGGCCTTTAAAATTCAGGGGTTGCCTAATAGGTCTTAAGCCCCCGAGGTCTAATAGCTTGGACAGTTCGAGTTTGTTTTCGGACGGCGGTCCCCGAGTGAGAGAGTGCTTGTTCGATCTCAGGTTAAAGCGTCCCTTCGGCTCGTTATCTTCAGGGGATCGGAAGAAAGGAATTCCTTAAGAAATGTAAATAAGAAATTTTTAAACGACAAGATGATTGCAAGGAAAAAGCTTCGCTTTATTCTTGTGTAAAACAGTCATACATGCGTACATGCTTTATGCTAGGGCTCGAGTAGCACGGTTCGTTTGACCGTTTGGCTCTTACAATAAATCTTATCTAGCGAGACCCTTCCACTACGAAGTAATTTCCTTGCTAAAGTCGATATCTGAGGGTAATGCCCCCCAGTATTCGAAGTTGATCATCGGGAGAAGCTTCGGATACTGTTAATATGATCTTCGACACTGATTCATGATCGGTCTTTGATTCTAAGTTATCACGATCCACTGTTGCCTCATTAAAAACTTTGCCGGAAAACCCATTTGGGGTAAAACCGGTTCAAGGGAAAAAGAGTGCAACGCGTGCTTTCGGACCTAAAACTTTGTACTGCTCCTTGTCGGTCATCTGCAAGTGTTAGTCCGATATATAAATAAAAGAAAATGAATGGGGTCATACCTTAGCACTAATATCGTTTTAGGTGAGTTATATTCCAATTGCTCAGTAGTTGTTCACCATTCATCATTCCGAGCTTGTAGGATCCTTATTCATTGATTTCGACGATATGATACGGTTCTTCCCAGTTCAGTCCCAACTTTCCCTCGCTCGGGTTTTGGGTGTTCAGTGTGACCTTTCTAAGACTAAGTTCCAGGCGTTGAAGTATCGAAGGTTGGCCCTTCTGTTGTAATATCTCTTGGTCCGTTGCTTTTGGGAAACCAATCGAACAAGGGCAGTTTTGCGCCTTTCATCCAACAGTTCCAAGCTCGTATTCATTGCCTCGTAATTTGATTCCTTTGTTGCATATTGAAATTTGATACTTGGCTCTCGACTTCGACCGGTATTAGAGCTTCGGCGCTGTAAACCAATGAGAACGGGGTGGCCCCGGTACTGGACTTTGAGGTTGTACAGTATGCCCATAGGACTTCGGGTAGGATTTCCTTCCACCTTCCTTTAGCATCGGTTAACCTCTTTTTGAGGTTTTGGAGTATGGTTTTGTTGGTCGAGTTGGCTTGTCCGTTCCCACTAGGGTGATAAGGTGTTGACAGGATCCGTTTGATCTTATGATCCTCAAGAAACTTGGTCACTTTGCTGCCGATAAATTATTTCCCGTTGTCACATATGATTTCGGATGGCATTCCGAACCGACATATGATGTAGTCCCAAATGAAGTCAATAACCTCCTTTTCCCTGACCTTCTCATATGCCTAGGCTTCCACCCATTTAGAAAAATAATCAGTCATAAACAATTTAAACTAAGCCTTACCTGGTGGCCATGGAAGGGAGCCAACAATGTCCATTCCCCACTTCATGAACGACCATGGTGATAAAACCGAGTGGAGCAGCTCCCCGGGTCGATGGATCATTGGAGCGTGTCTTTGGAATTCATCACATTTTTGAACAAACTCCTTTGCACCTTTATCCATGTCG
Source organism: Nicotiana obtusifolia (assembly GCA_002018475.1). NCBI lineage: Eukaryota > Viridiplantae > Streptophyta > Magnoliopsida > Solanales > Solanaceae > Nicotiana > Nicotiana obtusifolia. The sequence goes on along the minus strand of MCJB01048008.1, from coordinate 135,547 downwards.
ATCCAATAATAACCGGCTCTGATTATTTTTCGAACTAGCGATTCGGCGCCCGAATGATTTCCACAAGTACCTTCGTGGATTTCCCTCAAAACATACTCAGTATCGCCCGGCCCTAGGCATATTGCAAGTGGGCCATCAAATGTTCTTCTGAACAAGGTTCCGTCTTTGGATAGGCTAAATCGGGCCGCCTTTGTACGCAAGGCCCTCGACTCTTTGGATCCAAGGGCAGTTTACCGGATCTGAGATATTCTACGTACTTATTCCTCCAGTCTCAAGTTTGGCTCGTCGAGTTGATCTCAGCGTGACCTTCTTCCACCATTGATCTTGTAAGTTGTACAACTTCTCCCGAGTTGAACTCGGCGTCTTCGACCGATGACCACAAGTTAGCGAGGGCATCAACATCATTTTTTTAATCTCGAGGTACGTGTTGCAAAGTCCATTCTTTCAACCGATGTAATGTCACCTGTAATTTGTCCAAATATCTTTGCATTTGTTCTTCTCTGACCTCGAATGTTCCATTGACTTGGTTTACCATAAGGAGGGAGTCGTACTTGGCTTCGATCACTTCTGCCCCCAAGCTCTTGGTTAGTTCAAGGCCTACAATCATGGCTTCGTATTTGGCCTCGTTGTTAGTCAATTTCACAGTCTTAATAGATTCTCTAATTATATTACCTGTTGGTGGCTGTAATACGATGCCAAGTCCGGACCCTTTTGCATTTGAGGCGCCATCCGTGAAGGGGGTCCAGATTCCTGATAAAGTTCCTGAGTTAATCAACAACTCTCGTTTGACCTTGGGTATTAGGGCCGGTGTAAAGTCAGCCACAAAATCTGCCAAAACTTGAGACTTAATCGCGGTTCGAGGTCGATACTCAATATCGTATATTTCTATGGCCCATTTGGCTAGTCGGCCCGAGAGTTCGGGCTTATGCATAACGTTCCTCAATGGGTAAGTAGTTACGACACATATTGGATGACACTGGAAGTACGACTTTAGCTTCCTTGAGGCGCTTAACAAAGCGAGCACCAGTTTTTCCAGGTGAGGGTACCTAGTTTCGGCCTCACCTAAGGTTCTACTAACATAGTAAATTGCAAATTGCATACCTTGCTCTTCCCAAACTAGGACTCCACTTACTGCTATCTCCAAGACCGCCAAGTACAAGTACAGTTATTTGTCCGCCTTTGATGTGTGAAGTAGGGGAGGGCTCGATAAGTACCTTTTGAGTTCCTCCAAAGCTTGCTGGCACTTCGGGGTCTACGAAAAGTCGTTCTTCTCTTCAACAGTGCGAAGAATCGATGGCTTTTGTTCGATGACCTCAAGATAAATCGCCCAAGGGCGGCTATTCGCCCGGATAACCTTTGCATGGCCTTTATGTTGTCCACGATCGTGATATCTTTGATGGCTTTGATCTTATCATGATTGATCTCGATTCCCCAATTGGATACCATAAATCCGAGGAACTTACCCCAACCTACTCCAAACGCACATTTTTCTGGGTTCAGCTTCATTGCTTCAGTATACTGAATGTTTCCTACAAATGTCTTAAATGGTCCTCTGTCCACAGGGACTTAACTAACATGTCATCAATGTAAACCTCCATTGATTTTCCTATTTATTTCTCGAACATCCAATTTACTGAGCGTTGGTATGTGGCACCAACATTTTTTAATCCAAACGGTATTACGTTATAACAGTACGTGCCATACTTAGTGATGAAGGAAGTTTTTTCCTGATCACCCTGGTCCATCAGTATTTGGTGGTAACCAAAACAGGCGTCGAGAAAATGGAGGGTCTCGTGGCCGGCCGTGGCGTCGATCATACGGTCGATGTTAGGCAAAGGAAAATAGTCTTTGGGGCATGCTTTATTCAAATCTTTATAGTCTACACACATTCTTAATTTATTCCGTTATTTAGGGACTACCACTATGTTTTCTAACCAATCCGGGTATTTGACCTCCCGAATAGACCCTAGTTTAAGAAGTCTAGATACCTCATCCTTGATGAAAGCATGCTTGATCTCGGACTGGGATCTCCTTTTTCGTTTAACCGGATGAAATTTTGGGTCCAGGCTCAACTTGTGAGTAGTTATCTCTGGTGGGATACCTGTCGTATCGAGGTGGGACCAAGCGAAACAGTCTTTGTTAGTTATAAGAAATTGAATGAATTTTACCCTGAGCTCAGAGCTTAGCCCTGTGCCCAAGTATGCCTTTCGATCGGGCAAGTTTTCTCGCAATATGACTTGTTCTATTTCCTCGACCGTCGATTTATTGGCGTCAAAACCATTGGGGGCTATAAAAGATCTGGGAATCCCATAATCATCATCCTTGACTTCCCCTTGTTTGCCCGAATCTGCCGAAGATGGTATCAGTGATTGCTATTTTGCCTCGTTTTTGACCACCTGATTTGGGCCCTTTGATGTTGAAACTATAGATGTCGGTATCGCCTCTTCAACCGCGAACATTTCTTTTGCAGCCAGTTGTTCCCCGTAGACTGTTTTAACTCCATTAGGTGTTGGGAATTTCAATGCCTGGTGCAGCATCGAATGCACCGCCTCATGTTGTGGATCCATGGCCTTCCCAATAGAGCGTTGTATCTCATGTCCCCTTCGATCACATAAAATTTGGTCTCCTGGATGGTCCAGGTGGTGTTTACTGGTAATGTTATTTCGCCTTTAGTGGTCTCACAAACCATGTTGAATCCGTTTAGAACTCAAACTGCAGGCACGACTTGGTCTTGCAAACCGAGCTATTCCACAACCCTTGATTGAATGATGTTGGCCGAGCTACTTGGATCAATTAACATATTTTTAACCTGAATTTTATTTACGAGTACAGATATTACCAGTGCATCAATATGGGGTTGCACGATCCCTTCCGCATCTTCATCGATGAAAGATAAAGTTCCTTCCAATATGTTGTCCCAAGTTCGTTTCTCCCTAGTGATGGATACTTTGGTGCGTTTCAACATCGGCCCCTGTGGGATATCAACTCCTCCGATGATCATGTTAATGACATGTTGAGGTTTTTCTTGTTCTGCCCATTGTTGAATAGACGAGCTACTTCTTCTCTCAGCTGTCAACAATCCTCCGTTTTGTGACAATGAGTGCCGTGATATTTGCACATCTAGTTAGGATCACTTTGGGTTAGATAGTACTGTAAGGGTCGAGGCCATTTGATATCTTTGATGTGCCCGATAACCGATACAATGCTGGCTGCATCAACATTAAAGTTGTATTCTGATAGCCTTGGTGCGTCTTTAGACCTGTCGAGGTCATTTTTGGTCATAAGTCCCCGAGTGCTTTGACCTTGGTCGTTCCTCCTTTTGTTTCCCGTAGGGTTTCGCCCGGACCCACTACTTCTCCGATCTCTGTTATATGGTTGATACCTATTCCTATTTGGCCTCGGTTCACGATCGATTTCTCTCTTGACTCTGTCGAAGGTCCTGAACGGATAAACAGACCCCGAAGGGGCCCCGAGTTGATCATCTTCGACTCTAATTTTTCACTGATACTGGTTATGCACGTCGTCCCATGTAACAGCTGGATATTCTATTAATTTCTGCTTCAGCTGCTTTGAAGCTACTGAGCTTCGAATATTAAGTCCCTGAGTAAAAGCTTGAACAGCCCAATTATCAACAACCGGTGGCAGGTCCATTCATTCCATTTGAAATCGAGATATGAATTCTCTGAGCATTTCATTATCCTTTTGCCTCACTTTGAAGAGGTCTGATTTCCTGGTTTCGACCTTGATAGCCCCAGCGTGTGCTTTCACAAATGAGTCAATAGAATTAGGGGGTAAGTTGTGATACCATATCATGGCTCCCTTTGACAAGGTTTCTCCGAATTTCTTCAGTAAGATGAACTCAGTCTCATCATCCTCCAAGTCGTTTCCTTTGATAGCGTATGTGTATGAAGTGACGTGCTCGTTTGGGTCAGTTGTTCCGTTGTACTTAGGAATCTCAGGCATGCGAAATGTTTTGGGGATCGGCTTCGAAGCCGCACTCGGAGGGAAAGTTTTCTGTACAAACTTCTTGGAATCCAAGCCTTTCAGTATCGGCGGCGCTCCCGGGATTTGGTCGACCCTAGAATTGTAGGTCTCCACCTTTTTGTCGTTTGCTTCGATTTTCTTCTCCCGTGATTCTATTCGTTTTTTCAACTCCTTGAGCATTTTTATGATCTCGGGGTTACTACCTGGCTCGTTCCCACTCGACCTTTCCGCAACCGGTTTTTCCCTGTGAGTGATTTCTCGAGACGGGCCGTGCTCGATCCTGCTTGATGTGCGGCTCTGAATTTGTAACCGAGCTATTGTCTCCTGTTGAGTCTGCAATATTTCGAAGATCATCCGCAAATTAACCGCGTCCCCTCCATTGTTTTGAGTATTCTGTGCAGTCGACCGAGATCCACCACAGATGTTATTCTCGAGGTCGGTAGGCAAATTTGCATCGATAGCCACATGCAAATTAGCGACAATCGGGTCTGCGATCGGAATTCCAGCGGGATCAGCAGGCGGTATCTCGTTATCGGGCCCTATGTTGTTATTTTCACCTTGGTGACTGGACTCATTGTCAACATGCAGAGGTACTGATTGAGAGTTTGATATTTTTGTATTTTAGCCTGGAATCAAAGACACTTCAAAGAGCAAGTGTAAAACTGTGTGTGTTATGGAGATTTGTATCAAACAACTACTATTATCCTTAGCCCAAGGTGGGCGCCAAACTGTTTACCCACAAAATCGGATAACAATTGAATTTATCAGTGGTTTTAAGGATACGTGGATTAATTTGGAATAAAGTAATAGATTTAACTATAAGTAGAGCAAACAATAATAAAGTAAATTCAAACCATGTGACTTGAACAGTTATAGCCTTGAGAAATAGACCTCACTCGAACTGAATATGATCCAAACAATGTCAAATACGGAAGAACAATAGCTTGTAGAAAGAAAATAATATTATAATACTTTTGGGATACGTGTTACAATGTGTTTTACAAATAATCAGATCCCCTTTATATAGGAGGGGAGTCCTACTTTAGGTATAACTCTATATAAGATTAAAAAATCTCATGATTTGCTAATTAAGAGGTTCGATTGATACGTGCTAAGATTCTCGCCGTGATGCGCTACCGGTTACGGATATTTCGGCCTTCCATTATTTTGGTTCGATGATGTTCTCCCGAGCTAATTCGAAGTTGGAGTCAGTTCTAGGGTCACGGACTCGGCAATCTTTAAAGGCGCATGTTCTAACCTCGTGCCTAGGTTCGATGGAATCTTGGGTCAATCTTCAACCCGTTATATTTCACCCCCGATCTGTCATGCAATAGGCGAGCTCGGTTTCTACCGTATTTTTACAGCTGCGTAAATTTAATGACATGTTTATGATCATATGTTTTAAAAATATTTATTTATTTTTAAATTCTTACCTAATCGAATTATGCCACATAACTTGAAAAATTGGTGGAATATTAGATTGCATTGTTCCAGTCTGTTACTTAAAAGGCACTCACCAAATATATTGTTGTACTCTCAGCCGGATGAAAAGAGAGAAAATCGAGTGAACTTTTAACCAGTTCCCTTCTTATAATTTTCCAGCAAGAGGAATATATTACCTTCCAATCTTCCAAAATGTACCTTTAGGAAAAGGCACTTGAAAGAAAAGTGACACCCTAAAAAGTCAACGCAAGCTTGTATCATATATAGAAGCAAACATTCAATGAATCAAACACAATTAAAATGTTCCTTAAGCATAGGTCAAGACATAGCAATTTTTCAAGCGATTGAATGTTACTCAAAGTTCAACAAAATACAAAAACCAAAAAAGTCAAATTAATCATCAGTAAGTTGCAGTTTCATACTGCCTCAACTATTTTTTGTTTTTTTTGTTTGTTTTTTTTTTTTTTTTTTACATTTATCCAAGTCATAAGAGACATCCGAACGTAACATTGAGTATAAAAAAATATCTCTTTGCTTAGATATGACAAAAAGGAAGCCTACTTACCTGAAATAAACACAGCAACAAAGAGGAAAAACAATACTCCCACAGTAAAGATATTTTAAGAGTCCTCCTTTAAGGTAGAATTGGAATTTTTTTTGAATTATATTTTGAAAATTTATACATAATATATGGCATGATATAAGTTTAAATGGAGTAACGTAGTTATTGAGAATTCATATAGCCAACCCCAACTAATTTTGAACTGAGGTATAATTGTTATTTTTAATTTTAAAAAATTATAGAAGTGCAATATACATACTAAATGCAAACAATTATGAATTAACTAGACGCATGGCATTAGAAATAAAATTTGTTATTGCGTTAAAAACCTACCCTTTGGATTAAGGTTTTTGCAACCTCAGAGTTCCATGAAAATATCAAATAAAAATGGAAATATGTCTAAAATAGAGAAATATAATTTAGAATAATGTCTTCATTCTCCTATTACCTTCAATACAATCATATATTAATGCATTCTAATATGTATCCCCGAAATCCGGTTTCATTCTTGTAGTCCAAGTTATAAAGTTTTTGACGAGCGATCACATGATAAAATAGAGTACAATGTCTAGTTCCAAGCGACTTTATTACATTGTGAAGTTAATGTCGATAATCTCAAAGTTTGAAGTCAAAAGGCATATGAAGAACAGACCATTATTACGTCTCTTAGATTTGGTGAATATCAAATTGAATACTTATATATATAATATATATATATACATATATATATATATATATATATATATATATATATATATATATATATAGAAAAGAAAAGTTACTAAACAAACCATCTATCTATTTTCCTTTAGAAAAATATTGATTGATAATTTGGTGATATAATTGCTATTTCATCTATTTCGGTTTATGTGACGTAATTTGAATGAGCACAAATTTAAGAAAAAAAAGACTTAAACATGATTAGGCAACGGAGAGGCCGACAAACTGAAAGATTTTAGTTGCCAAAGGAATAGAAAGAAAGAGCGATTCCTGTTGCGAAAGCCGAATATATAGAGAGTGAATAAATCACAACTGCTATATCCAAAGGTAGCTAATAAATAGTAAATGAGACAATAATAAAAAGAACACCAGAAATTAACGAGGTTCGGCAAAATTTGATTTTTGCCTAGTCCTCAAACACAATCAACTCAAACTTTATTTCACTCTAAAAATACAAGTGAAATACTACAAGAGAGAGAAAATTCAAATTCCTTAGGAGATAAGAAGACAAGTAAGAGATGTTTTCAAATAAACAAAACCCTTTCTATTAATAGAAGGGAAATGGCCTTAATAATGTCATGCATGACATCATATTAAGTGTAATCATGCAATATAAATACATGAAAAAACGCATCTACTAATTTCTTCCTAGAAGCAGGCTTCAAATGTTCACACTAGTTAACATTAATCTTGTCAAATTCAACAAATCTCCACCTTGGCAAGATTTCACTTTATCAATTATCTCTCATTGACAAATTTTGATTGTGTCTTCAACTTCAAACTTCAGAATTCAACAATGTTTATCAAGTTCAAACAATGTTGAAACTTGATCGCAATCACTACTTTTATTAGCATATTAGCAGGGTTGTCTGTAGTCCGAATTTTCTGTACCATGACTCCACCTTCTTCTATAATATCTCGTATAAAGTGATATCGAACATCAATGTGCTTCGTCCTTGCATGATAAACTTAGTTCTTTGCTAATTGGATAGCACTCTGACTATCACAAAATAGTGTGATGCTTTCTTGACAAATACTAAGCTCTCTAAGCAACCCTTGAAGCCAAACTGCCTCCTTTACAGCCTCTGTAATTGCCATGTACTCTGCATCAAGAGTAGACAAAGCAACCGTTGACTGTAAAGTAGACTTCCACTAACTAACTGGTGCATTTACAAAAGTGAAAACATAACCAGTAGTTGATCTACGCTTGTCCAAATCACCCGCATAATCTGAGTCACAATATCTAATCAGATATTGACTATCTTCCTACTCAAAAATCAATCCAACATCTATAGTATTACGAATATACCGTAGAATCCATTTCACATCTTGCCAATGCTCCTTTCCTGGATCATGCATATACCTGCTTACAACTCCGATAACATGTGAAATATCTGATCTTGTGCAAACCATTGCATACATCAAGCTACTAACGGCATTCGCATATGGTAGTCTTGACATATACTCTCGTTTAGCTTCATTCTTCGGCGACATAGCATTACTAATCTTAAAGTGAGGAGCAAGAAGAGTGCTAACTGACTTCGTGTTGTTATTCATGCCAAATCGATCGATTACTCTCTTCAAGTATTCTTTCTGAGATAGATAGAGTTTCTTTGAATGTCTGTCTCTTTTTATCTCCATGCTAAGAATTTTCTTCGCCTCACCCAAATCCTTCATCTCAAACTCCTTTCTTAGTTGAATCTTCAACTTCCCAATTTCCTCTTGACTTTGGGAAACTATCAACATATCATCAACGTATAGGAGAAGATATATGAAGGATCCGTCTTCAAGCTTGCGCAAATGCACACAATGATCGTATTTGCTTCTTCTATACTTCTGCCGCAACATAAACTTGTCAAATCGTCTATACCATTGTCTAGAAGATTGTTTCAATCGTACAATGATTTTTCAAGTTTTCACACCATATTTTCCTTTCCAACAACTTTGAAATCATTTTGGCTGAGTTATATAGATTTCCTCTTCCAAGTCTCCATGTAAAATATGTAGTTTTTACATCTAATTGAACTAGTTCCAAATCCAACTATTCTATGAAAGCCAATAAAACTCTAATGGAGGAGTGTTTCACGACCGGAGAAAACACCTCATTATAATCAATTCCCTCCCTTTGAGCGTACCCTTTGGCCATCAATCTTGCTTTGTAGCGAACATCTTCTTGGTTAGGAAATCCTTCTTTCTTTGCAAATACCCATTTGCACCCAATTACTTTCTGCCATTCGGGAGATTGGCCAATTTCCATGTGCAATTCTGATGAAGGGACTGCATTTCTTCATTCATGGCAATCATCCACTTATCTTCTTTTTGAACTTTGGATTGTGTCTTTATAAGTGGTAGGAATACCATCAGCTATAATTGAGGCTGCACAAGCCACCGTCTATATGAGACGAACATGTTTCTTTATTGTTCTTTTTAGCTTGCTGGTTGCTATTGATTCAAGTTGCTGCTGAGGTTCTTGAATTGAAATCTCCCTCTCTGTTGACTCTTCTTCCAGGGGAAAATCTTCTATTGCTTTCTCATTTTCTCCCTGTGTTGGGAAAATTAATTTTCCCTCAAACTCCACCAGCTTTGAAGCACCATCAGTTTGTTTGACATCTTTAACTGTCATCTTATCTATTATGGCAGATTCATCAAAGGTAACATCTCTACTGAATATGATTTTTATTGTCTCTGGACACCATAAGCGGTATCTTTTGACTCCAGAAGTAATCCCCATAAATATAGATTTCTTTGCTCTCGGATCTAATTTTGACTCTTTCACATGATAGTATGCAATTGAGCCAAGATGCAAAAAGCTATAATCTTCAGCAGGTTTTTCATACCATTTTTCAAATGGTGTCTTGCCACCAATAGCGGCAGATGGTAGACGATTAATAAGGTGGGATGCATATATTATTGCCTCAGCCCAAAATTCTTTGCCCAAGCCAGCATTGGACAACATACACCGAACCTTCTCCAGCAAAGTCCGGTTCATACGTTCTGCCACTCCATTCTATTATGGTGTATTTCTGACGGTGAAATGTCTCAAAATGCCATCATCTTCACAAATCTTATTGTAAAGATCATTTTTGTACTCTCCACAGTTGTCTGTGCGAAGACACTTTATCTTTCTGCTTGTTTGAGTCTATCATCATCTTCCATTTTAGAAAAATTCCCAATACCTCTTCTTTGGTTTTCATTGTATACACCCACAATCTCCGAGAAAAGTCATCAATAAAGGTTACAAAGTAGTGTTTCACACCTAATGAATGTGTTTTAGAAGCACCCTAAACATCAGAGTGAACATAATCCAAAATACCTTTAGTATTATGGATTGTTGTTCCAAATTTAACCCTTGTCTGTCTTCCCTTGACACAATGCTCACAAAACTCCAATTACAAGTCTTTATTCCTTTTAACAATCCTTGATCTGATAAAATTTTCAAGGATTTTCCTCCAACATGTCCCAAGCGCATGTGCCACAACTTGGTTGCTTCTGCCTCCTTGTCATCACTGGATGTCACTGTTGCTATCTCAATAACTGTACTATCGTGATAGTGGTACATGTTATTATTTCTCAAAATTCCCTTCATTACCACTAGTGCGCCGAAGCATATTATCATTACCCCATTTTCTGCAACGACTTTGAGCCCCTTTGACTCTAAGGCTACTATAGAAATGAGATTTTTCTTCAATTTCGGTACGTATCTAACATCTGTTAATGTTCTGATCAATCCATCATGGTTCCTTAATCGGATTGAACCAATACCATATGCGGTAAGAGGATAGTTATTTGCAATGTGAATAACTCCACATTCTCCTTCTTGAAAATCAACGAACCAGTCCATGTTGGGACACATATGATAGCTACAAGCTGCATCCATCAGCCATATGTCAGATGGTTTGAATGGCTTAGTTGTAACTAGTGAGAAATCAGAGTCGTCACAATGAGCTACATTTGAATCCATGACAACCTTCCCATTGTTGGGTTTGGCCTTGTTTTGCAACTTTGGACAGTCTTTCTTCTAGTGCCCCTTTTCTCAACAAAAGGCGCATTCATCTTTGTTGGGTCTGGATCTTCCTTTCTTCGTTCTCATATGATTTTGAGAACGACCTCTCACGACCAGTGCTTCTCCTTCTCCACTCTTTTGTTTTTCTCCCTTTCTTTGTTCATAGATGTACAAGGCAGAACAAACTTCTTTGAGAGATACATCATTATTTCCATGAAGTAGAGTTGTTTCGAGGTGCTCGTACTCATCGGGAAGTGAACTTAATAGCATTAAGGCCATATCTCCATTACTAAAAGTCACGTCCATATTCTGCAAATCTATTGCCAACTTATTAAAGTTGGTGATATGATCATTCATTGTAGTACCAGGAACATATGTGAAGCATAACAGTCTTTTTTTCATCTAAAGTTTATTTTGACTGTTTTTCTTCAAGAATTTATCATTCAATGCATTCCACAATTTACTTGTAGAAGTTTCTTTTGTGTATGGATACTTTTGTTCTCTTGCGAGGTAAGATCGAATGGTACCACAAGCAACACGTTGATAATCTTCCAATCTCCTTCTCTGATATTGTCCGGTTTCCTTTCTTCTATGGCAATATCTATCCCTTGTTGAAAAAGGACATCAAGAACCTCAGCTTGCCACATCCCGAAATATCTTGACCTATCAAAAATTTCAACTGCAAATTTCACATTTGACATAATTCTTGTCATAAGCGAAGTTGCCAACGACGTATTACTGACACCCGATGTGGACTCTTTATTTTTATTATCTCCTATTTTTGCTACAGATACTATTTATTTGCTGATAGTACAAAACATCAAAGTAATTCTTTTCTGATGTGGAAGTTCAGACTATGCTGCAACCACAGAGCATACTAAGATAGAACCTTGGCTCTGATACCAATTGTTGCGGAAGTCGAATATATAGAAAGTGATTAAATCACAACTACTATATCTAAAGGTAGCTAATAAATAATAAATGAGACAATAATAAAAAGAATACCAGAAATTAACAAGGTTCGGCAAAATTTGATTTTTGCCTAGTCCTCAGACATAATCAACTCAAATTTTATTTCACTCCAAAAATACAAGTGAAATACTACAAGAGAGAAAGAAGATTCAAATTCCTTAAGAGATAAGAAGGCAAGTGAGAGATGTTTTCAAATGAACAAAACCCTTGCTATTTATAGAAGGGAAATGGCCTTAATAATGTCATGCATGACATCATATTAAGTGTGATCATGTAATGTAAATGCATGAAAAAGTGCATAATCAACTCAAATTTTATTTCACTCCAAAAATACAAGTGAAATACTACAAGAGAGAAAGAAGATTCAAATTCCTTAGGAGATAAGAAGGCAAGTGAGAGATGTTTTCAAATGAACAAAACCCTTGCTATTTATAGAAGGGAAATGGCCTTAATAATGTCATGCATGACATCATATTAAGTGTGATCATGTAATGTAAATGCATGAAAAAGTGCATCTATCAATTTCTTCCTAAAAGGAGGCTTCAAATGTTCACACTAGTTCAAATTAATCTTGTCAAATCAACATTCCTTTAATAACGGCTAAAATATAGGAGCTAACTAATATAAACCTTAAAAATAGGGACACCATTAGTATCACAAATTGAATATCCTGTTAATGTGTCAACCCCAACTCATTTTGCTCTTCCAATTCCATATGATATTTCTCTATTAAAATATAACATTAAGAATAGAATAAGAAGTATAAATTATATTATGTCATATTTTGTAAATAAACTAATAAAGAAATAGTAACACATAGAAATGGGGGAGAAGTGGAGTAATTGTATCGTAAAAATGCAAGATTTCTGTTTCACTCTGCTGCCTGACTTTGGGCACTTCATGGGAGTAATTTAGTGTACGTTAATTTTTAGTTATCCGTATAGTATATTTACACCAAATCAATAAATATATTACGTATAAAAATATCGAGAATTAGATCATGCCATATAAATAATATGAGCTTGAAATGATATGCAGGCGAAGCACAAGCTTTCCAAGCATTAAACCAACCCTTTGTTGCCATCCCGCCAATCTTGCCATGGCTGATCATTACCCCTAAAGAAAAAGAGGAAACTAGAGATTTGGTTTGTATGTGTAAAATTCCTAGATCATACCAGAAGTTTCAATACTAATCCAAGTATTCTTCATACTCTACAAAACAGGATCATGTGCATTCTTCTCTTCTTTCGCCTTTGAATAAGGATAATTACTCGCACTCCACTCTTCCTCAATTTTTGTGCCTCCCTATATATATATATATATATATATATATATATATATATATATATATATATATATATATATATGCTTAAATGAGCATAAACTGCCGACATACACTTTTTACTCGTTAAATCATTATAGAGACCTTGTCAAAATTTCATGAAAAACTCTATATTACAACATTAACAAAATGGATTCAAGAGATCAAGGTGATAATGGATTCCAATTCAGTCGAATACTTTCTCGAGAATCATCGGCAGGACAATCATCACGTATTTATTATTATAGAAGAGCTGAAGGGGTTCCATTTCAATGGGAGAAGCAGCCTGGAACTCCTAAGAATCCACCAAACGAAGATGTCGTTCCACCACTTAGCCCTCCACCTTCAATTCAAAGCTTGGGGCTGCCCAAGCCTTGTTTTATTAATACTGATGATGATGAACCTCAAGAATCGAAAAGTTTGAAGGTTTGGCTTTCGAAGAAGATTAATAAGAAATTGCATCAATTAAAAACTTTTGGACAATCTCATCAAAATTCTGAATTAATGCATGGAAGTGATCATGTTGTTGGGCCTTGTGATTCTGATGGAGAATTCGTTGCCAGTTCGTTCAAGAACTCGACTTCATCGTCCTCATCTTCGTCTTCAACAGATTCATATGCCTCAAACAGGCTAGAGAGGGAAAAATCTCCAGGGAGAAGAAGGGATATGATGGAGGGTTGCAATCCATGGGATGTCACAGCAATGGTTGGTATTATTGCAAGAATCTCCTAATTTTATTTTCTTTTACATTTTGTGTGATTTTTTTTCCTAAGCAGACCGTTCATATATTTAGAGTATTTCCTTTCCAAGTTTAGCTTTATATACTTATACTATAAGATACATATTTATACTATCAGGTTACTAATATCAAGTAATCATGAATAAAGAGTGGGACTAGTAACTTACAAATAAGGCGAACTATATGCTACAAAAGCAAAAATATTATACTGGTAGTACAAAAATCATTAATACCAGTAACTAAATCTTTTCCTGGATAGAGAACTTAATAACTAAAGGTTGGCTGGATGGAGATAAAAGTAGGGCATCTTCCTCGCAATCTTACCATAATAAGGTGCAAACACTAATGAATAATAAGCGGGCCCTTAGGATTGAAGTTATTTGATATCTATATAAACAAAAATGTTCAATTTTCATGGCAAAAGATAGCCACGAGTTTTAATTCTCATTTCTCATCAATTAGCATTTAAGCAATCTGTAATCATCTTTCCAAGATAAAATGCTATGGTTTTGATTCATGATATTAACGATAGAATTTAGATTATATATTCTGATATTATTATCAGTATAATTTAATAGAGTATATTATAGTCGGTTAGTTATCATTTATTTTAAGATATCAATAGTATATAATGTTATTTGTATTGCCTCTTAAGTGATCTAATTATATAAATATTCTTAAACTGTCATGCATATTCTATTTGTGAATGAGCACTAATTGGTTGTCTTGTTCTTTGTTTTGCTTTTGCATTTGTGTGTTCTTTATAAATCTATTATTATTATTATTATTATCTTTAATTTGCTTCCTTCTCAATTCATTTTAAAAAATAAAATAAATTTTAAATTACGCGCTTGGAGAAGTAATATAAAAAATGTAGTTGAAATTGCGTTGTTGTTCTTTTCCAATTTAGATTAAAAGATGAAAGGATATGTTAGTTTTGGGAATACGAATTCATTGAAGAGACAGAAATATTAACCATTAATAAGTTTGATCAGTGCAGCAGTTAATAGTATGATTCTTCTTTTAGCTAAAAACGACGCATTTTGTGAGTTTCAGTCCGCCTGAAACTTTAATCAAATTCACAAAGAGATTTTGTGAATTGATGTAAAATCTTTGCGTAACAATAGTAAAGAAGGGTATATCTGTTGACCATATTCAATGGTACAACTACAGGCATTTTTGTAAATGTTCTGTGATCTCTCTATTTAAAGTAGCTCAATATTTTATTAAACTGGTAAAAATCTTTTGCTTCGTAAGTAATTCGTTAAGTGGTTTGAGCTTTCCTTTTAGAAAATGTTATTGTTATATTTTTTGGCGACCTTACTTGAACAAAATCTGTTCAAAAGGATCATACCATTTTATTCTTGAGTTTTAAGGAGATAGGAAATTATGTCTGGTTGATGAACCATGGCCAATTGACTAGAGTGTGATTAACAGCTTCTATGGCCTCTTGTAGGTTTTGGTGCCGTAAAATATGTTCAAACTTATATAACTAAATCTCCTTATATGTCCTTTAATCAACTTGCTTTGCAGGATAAAGAGGATGCAAGTGTGAGCTATAGCAAAATGCACAAGAGAGCTTTTTCACAAGAAGATGATCAATCATTCTTCCTTAGCAGTATTCTTTCAAGAATGTCAACAGTAGACCAATCTTCCCATTCATATTATCGAAGCACAGAAGGAATTGCCTTCAAATGGGAAATGCAGCCAGGAACTCCCATACATCATCCGCCACAAAATGAAGTCATTCCGCCTCCTAGCCCTCCACCCATGGTGCAAAGTTTGGCATTGCTTAAACCTTCCATTCCTCATGATCAAGAGGAAGCTAATAATAAGACCTCTAGTTGGGAGAAAATCTGGCTTGGGATTATGAATAGCAAGAGGATGATCAAAAGTACTGATAAGAAGATAAAGGAAAAGGGATTTAGGGTTAGTAATGAACTCAGCTTTAGACTAGAAAGCAGTTGTGATATTCATGGGCGTCGTGGCAATTCACATCTGTTGTCATCTTCCTCTTCTTTTTCTTCTTCCTCTTCTATCTCGAAAAAGAAAGTGCTATCCTTCTCTAAATTTAGAAGAGATGTCTTAGGGGGGGATTTTTGTTTGAATCCTTGGAAAATTAAAGCAAATCTTGCTTCTTCTTCGAGACGCATATGAATTACGTTATGGACTTCCTACTTGTGTCTGAAATTGTCAAAAGTTGTATGTTTGAGTATGTGTTTTATGTTTATTTTTTACTTCCTGTGGAATTTGGCACTCGGCTTCATTAGGCTGCTGGAAGAGTCAAAATAACATGGAGAAAAGTAAACAAATGAAATGAACTGTGTTGTTTAACAAAGATTCCTTTTATCACAAAGTCTTTAAAAGATTCCACATTAAGTTTTAAGGAGTATATAGACACTAACCAGATCCAGATAACTGACCATGAGGCGGAACAAAAAAGAAACTATATTTGAGTGCCTTCATGGATTATTAAATAACATGGTTCGTTATCTTACTCCTTACATGAAAGTAAAATAAGCAGTAAAGTAAACACAGTAATTTTTACGTGGAAAATCACCCAGCTTAAAAGGTGCAAAAATCACGACCTACCACGTAGGATTTTAACTTCAACTTCACTAGAACAATGAGCCAAATGTATCGATTACAATTCTGTAACTCAATACTCTCCAGTTCTACTACTTCAACTATTTGATTTACAAGCTACTATAACTTGAAAAATCAAACACTCACTTTAACTCACTCATTGTATATGACACTTTGATTACAACTCAATTTCCTAAAACACATTTACAAGACTGACTCAAGAAGAACACAATACTTCTATTCAACTTGACTGTGAAAAATGTTGTTCTTTAGTTGATGTGAAAAATGATGATCCCATCAATCCAAAAAGATAATATTTAAATTCCCTGGACTCCAAGATCTTTTAAGAGTCCTATGATAGCCAGCTTCTTGTTTGATAGGATTCCTATTGCTCCAAGGACTCCACAAGTCTTGAGACTCTTGTCTCTCCCTTATGCAAACGTATCTTCTTGAACAACAACCTTTATCATGGTTAACAGTCCTCTTCCAACAAACTCGGACTTGGGTAACTTTGAGATAAAGTTACTGTCTTGCAAAAACGTGCAATCATCAACCTTGAGGAGATGGTTCTTAACCTTGAGGAGCTGGTTCTTAGAGGAGTTAAGCAGTTACATTGAGGACCTGGTTCTTAGAGCATTTCATTTGAATAAACTTTGTTAATCATCAAAACCTCAATACTCAACAATTCGCTCTTTTTAATGATGACAAACTTTGTGCACATCAAAACCAGGTAATCAGCATCACCTCGTATCACCCCCAGAACAAGTACAACATATGTACAACAAGCACACAACATGCACATCAACACCAACACCCCAAACTCTATCTTCCTATAAGCAAGCTCATCAAACACACAAATACAAGCAACATGAGAAGCTCAGCAACAACTACATCAATTTTAAAACCCACAACATCAGCAAAGATTCAAAAGTCATCAAAATCATCAAGGTGAACTCAGAGGAAACAATCACTGATCTCAGCATATTTCCCAATGCTGTAGATAACTTGGAGGAGGCCAGATCATTGCTGCAATTGCAATGTGTGGTATTAGCATTTCTAATTCTCAATTTGTTGCAATTACAGCTATCATCATGGATCTTCCTTGCTAGCATACAACACAGGAACTCAACCAATATCAGCAGCAACATAGGAACAACAAGATGGACATCCCTTGTCACTATAAAGCGCTGGAACCCAGTCATCACACAACTAAGCAGGAACAGCAATATGGACTGGCAATCACAAAGCTTGCAGCAACTACATGAGCAAGAAGCACTCCTATCAGACAATCAACTGAAGCAACACTCTGAAGATCATAGGGTCACAAAGAATCCAAGTCAGTATACAAAACAAAGACAATTACCATATCATCAGCAGTAAACAAATGTCCAAAATAGCAATAACACAAACACTGTTCCCATCACTGAACCCAGCACCCTTCACAATATTGTAAGAAGCTTGAAATGGTCTAGATTATTACTGTAGTTGCAAGGTGTGGTATTAGCACCTTTGGTGCTCAATCTGTTACAACTACAACAATCATCTTGGACATCCCCAGCCACATTACAATACTGGAAACCATACTTCATTCAGCAGCACAGCAGCAAGACATTAAGCCAACAACCATCACAGGACATAGTAGCACCAACAGACCTTCATCAGAAGCAGCACAGGAGTAAGGATATACACAGGCATAAATCTCATCAGCAGCAGTGTCCAGACATGGAAACACAGCCAGCAGATTACCAGCAGAAGAAGCAACCACACAGGAGCAACATACAATTGAAGCACTCATCCAATGGCTGACTTAAGAATAGGCAGCAATCATAGCAAGCTACATCAACTTCAACCACAAAAACAATCAGTTTTCACTCCCAGATACAAAGAGCCAAACAGCTAACAGCAACTTCAGTCCTCAGCACATATCACATCCAGTCTCAACAGCAGCAGTTCGAAAACTGCCCAGCAAACAGCACGAGCAACAATGATTTCCAGTCACAAGATATGTTTTGATAGCCATCTTCAACTTGGCTTTTTTTTACAAAGTCAAAGCAAATTTGAAGATAGCTCGCACTTTTTTGGCACTCTTTTGAGAACTCTAGAAATTATTTTTAGGTAGCAGATGTACATAAAAGGGATCACATCCCCAAACCACATAATAGAAGTAGGAACAAATGTACCTTTTTGTATAGCTGACGTAGATCAAGCTCACTTTGTTTTTGTACATGCGATTGTCTATCAATATAAAATAGACAATTGCCACATCACTATAGGTCTAACACCTTACCATATCTTAGGTATATTTAGTTATCATATTAGGAGGACTAAGTGTACATTTACTTTTGTATTAGAGGTAAGGTTCATGTCCCCCTCCACTTTTGTATTTTGCTTCTATTAATAAAAATAAAAAAATAAAAAAATAAAAAAACTCTATCTTCCCCTGGCATCATAAAAAAAAGAAAGATGTTTGAAAGACTAAGCACAGTTAATGAAAGATTCATGGCCATTTAGGCTACAACACAAGCACAAGAATTATCAACACAAATAAACTAAGCTGATGAAATAGCCATATCCGAAGCATTAAAATATTATAGGAGATTGCATGTAGCAGTGCCAAATTAAGCCCAGGGCCTTGACTCAAAACATTAGAGCAAAAAAAACTAAACATCCCGCAACCACTTAGAACTAGAACAAAAAAACAAGAACTAAAGCATCACTGGGATAACAAAGTAGGCTGAAGACAGGGGGTGAATGACCAGAGTCAAGGATGAGAAGAAGATAGGGTCAAGGCTTTCACAAGGGTGGCGATCTATTAGGCATGAGCCTCTCTATCCCTTCGGAGCTCCTCCAGAAGCCGCATGGTTTCTTTTCTCAATTCATCATTGTCTTCTCTAAGCTTAGCATTCTCCTCAAGAGCTAACTCCAACCTTTTAGTAAGCTCTACTTCCCTGCTGCTACCAGGTAGAATAGCAGAACCTCTTGGTCCCCTAGCCTTGATCTCTTTATAGCCACACTGCTTGAGGGTAACAACATCCAAAACATCATTGTGGTTTCCAAACTTAAGCTCACGCAAGGCAATATTTGAGCTTGTCAAACAGCTCAGTGAACACGAAGCCATAAGGCATAACATGCTTAGGCTTGGAAGTGTCTGCAGCCCTTGCTATGTGCTGAATCATCAAGCTAGGGAGATTTATGGCTCTACTAGTGTCAAGCACTTCTATCACAGCTATGTCCAGCAGGGTAGCCTCGTGCCTCCTCTCAGATCTCTGCAATATGTAGGAGTTCACAAAGTAAAATAAAAGCTTGTGAAAGGGATTCATATCAGTCTTATACAGCTTCTAGGGAGCATCTAACTCAAACTTCTGGAGAACTTCCTTGTGACCACAATTCCTGTGTCCACATCATTGTCTATGGCTGGCCACTTTTTATTCAAGTAGTTGTCAAAACCTAAAGAGGGAATATTTAGAAGCATCCCAAGATCTTCAGCATCAAGCTCCATCTCAAACCACCTTACAGAACTCTTGACCACTTTGCCATCAAATTGGAAGTTTGCATAGAACTCCACCACAGCAAGCACACACACATGAGGGAATGCCTTAACAAATATGTGTCTCCATCCCTGTAGCTCAAGTTTTTCAACTAACTAGCCATCCCTTTCTCATCAGTGTTTGCAATAATTTTCCCATTCAGCACTTTTCTGTTCCTGAACTCAGTGAGCTTATCAACCACAGCAGGCATACCCTTATTTTTTTTACCTTTACTGGCCTTCTTAGATGTGGTAGCTGCTTGGTAGATTTGACATCCTTCCTCTTTTGTGCTGATGTCTTTTCTTGCAAAGTAAAATCAGACTCATCTTTTTCATCCAACTCAACAGCAGGTTCAACAATTGGAACTTGCTTCCTTGGCTTCTTGGCACCTATGGACTCCTTAATGATTTGTTCTTCAACAGCCTTTCTTTTACTCCTTGTGAGAGGAGTCCTAGCAAGAGGAGCCACTTCCTTTCTTGCAGGGATAACTGACTTTGTTGCTTTCACAGGGGCCTTCTTACTTTTCTTCCCTATTGCAGACAGGGGTAAATTATCCTCATCACTGCTGACCTCCTCATCTCTAGTGAAAGGAGTTAACAAAGGCCCAGTTTCTTCAGTCCTTTTCTCTCCACTTGCTTCTTCTAAAGGGGTTATGACAGTGTTCCCAATAGCTATAGAGCCTTCAGATTCCCCACTTGCATTCTCTTCCTCACTCTCTTGTGCGGTACTCTCACTTTCACTTCCCTTTTCTTCATCCTCACCTTCACTCTCAAAATTACCTACTTCCTCACTCTCTTTTTCTTCCTCTCCAGAATCCCCCACTTTTTAATCTAACTTATCTTTAGCCTCACTCCTTCCCCTGACTAGATTCTACCTCATTCTTACTCTTTTTCTCATCAGTATCATGAGCCATGTTTTGAGCCTGATGCTCCTCATGACTAGCCACCACTCTTCCTTCTTTCTCACCTTCATCATCATCCTCATCCTCAGTCCAGCTGAAGAGAGACCATTAGAAGCCTCCTTATTCAATAGTTCTTTATCACCTTCTCCCTCAACTATAGGCATAACATTAGTGGTATCTATCCTCTTCTCCTGAGTTGCAATACCCGTTTCTACAGTAGGTTCCTCCACTCGTGATTTATCACTTGTGGGTGGAATAATATCTAAGGGTGCAACATGAATAGTAGAAACCAGAACATCTAACTTAGGTGGAGGTAATTTTACTTGATCTATAGTAGTTAACATTTATTCCCCCTGAACCACAACTTCCTTAACTATTGTGTCCACCTCAGCAGCATAATCAATCACCACATTGTCACTTTTAACAGATTTTCTTGGAGTAGTCTTGATCTTAGTAGACTTAGAGGTATTTTTCAAAGTAGACATATGTGCATGGAAGGTGGTTTTGGAAGTGAAGGTCCAGTAGAGGTGGGAATAGTGGATGCAACAGGAATAATGGACGATGGTGCAGGTACAGTGGATGACATAGGTGGAGAAGGAGAAGTAGTGGGTGCAGGTTCACTTGATGATTTTGCACTTTTCTTTGATTTGGGCTTCATGTTCTTGGGTTTGGCTTCAGTCTTGGATGATGATTTTGCTTTAGAGGGAGTTTGGATAGATTTCGGCATGGTGATGAGAGAATGAAATCAATGAGGGGACGAGAGAAATATTTCTTCGTTCTTGCTTAGGGTTTGAGAGAAACGGTACGGTCTGAGAAATGGATCATAAGGGGGCTTTTAAAGAAGTAACTCCTGATTTGACTGGAAGAAAGAGAGTAACAGAATTTGAGTTCAAACGAGACTATAATAATGATTACTTTTGGCTGTTAGAATTTTAGGAGTAATTTAACTCTAATTGCTCTAGGATTCCCCCTTAATATTTGAATGGATGACAACTAGGAGTGATGCTAACAGGATTAGAAAGTTTGAGTATAATAGTAATTTCAAATATTAAGCCCCAATGAATTAAGACAAAATGGCACGTACCCGAGTCAAAGAACCAATTCCTTAGTAACTCCTTACTCATTTCTCCAATAAAGCTTCAGCACTATAGGTTAGTATCATAAGACATAGTTATCAGCTAGACTTTTCTGGGCAACCGTGTGCACTCAAAACATGCACGAGACTGAATCAAACACATTTTACTTGACCATCTACATCTAATTATGTATTTTCTAGCCAATCATTGGGGTTCAACCTAGTTTGAAGTATTAATTAGACAGAGTTCCAGTCTATCCCTTTCAAAGTGTTCCCTACTCAGAGCTTTAGTAAAAATATCAGCAATTTGGTCTTCAGTTTTACAGAAGTTAATTGAGATATTCCCTTTTTCAACATTGTCTCTGAGAAAATGATGTCTAATGTCAATGTGCTTGGTTCTCTTGTGTTGATAGAGATTTTTAGCAATTTTTATGACACTAGTGTTGTCATAGAAAATAGGAACACAATCAACAAAAATACCATAATCCCTTAGCTGTTGTCTTATCCAGCAATTGAGCACAGCAAGATGTTGCTGCCACATATTCTGCTTCAGCTGTAGATAAAGCCACTAAGTTCTACTTCCTTTTTCCCCAAGACACCAAGAAAGAACCAATAATGTGTGTTGTTCCTGAAGTGCTTTTCTTGTCAACATGAAAACCTGCATAGTCAGCATCAGCATAACCAACTAGATCAAAGCTATACCCTCTAGGATACCATAGACATATATCAGGAGTTCCTTTAATATATCGAAGTATCCTCTTGACAACCTTCAGATGAGAGTCTTTGAGATTTGCCTGAAATCTTACACACAATCCCACACTAAATACAATATCAGGCCTGCTTGCCATGAGATACAATAGTGACCCAATCATTCCTCTATATAGTTTATGTTCAACACGTTTCCCTTCTTCATCAAGGTCCAACTTTGTTGCAATGGAAATGAGAGTGTTTATGGACTTAGAATAGTCCATTTTAAATATCTTCAATAGTTCCTTGATGTATTTTTGCTAATGTACCATGGTTCTAGTAGGTGATTTCTTGATTTATAACCTCAAGAAGAAGTTCAATTCACCCATCATGCTCATTTGAAAATCATTCCCCCTCCTCTCAGCAAATTCCTTGCACATTTCTTCATTAGTAGCCCCAAAGATAATATCATCCACATATAATTGTACAATAAGAATAATTTTGCCTCTACTCCTCAGAAACAGTGTGTTGTCCACATTTCCTCTTACAAAGTTATTGGTTAAAAGAATTTTGAGAGTCTTTCATACCAAGCTCTTGGAGCCTATTTTAGTCCATACAAAGCTTTGTCTAACTTGAACACATAATTAGGAAATTCTTCACTCTCAAACCCAGGAGGTTGTTTAATAAACACTTCCTCCTTCAGGTAACCGTTCAAAATGCACTCTTTACATCCGTCTGATACATGGTGAACTACATATGTGCAGAAAAAGCTATTAGAATCCTTATAGCCTCCACTCTAGCTATAGGTGCAAATGTCTTATCATAGTCAATGCCTTCTTCTTGATTGTATCCGTGAACCACAAGCCTAACCTTGTTCCTTGTGATATTTCCTTACTCATCCAACTTGTTTTTGAACACCCATCTGGTACTTAAGACAGTTCTGTTCTTGGGTGTTTGTACCAAGTGCCAGACCCTGCTTCTTTCAAACTGATTTAGCTCCTCTTGAATGGCTATAATTCAATCTGGATCCTTTAGAGCTTCCTTTATATTCTTAGGTTCAACCTGTGAGAGGAATGTTGTAAGTGCACATAGATTTATTAGAGATGACTTGGTTTGCACCCCAGCATTAGGATCAAAGATGATGTTCTCAAGGGGATGTGAACTTTGATGTTTCCTTGGTCTAATCTGCATCCCCAGAGATGGTTACCCAAGGAATGACCCAAAGGGACAGTGTCAGTAGATATAGCTTCATCAGTTTGGTTAGCAATCAGAGTAGTTCTCTCTTCTTTGTGTTCCTCATGATCACTTTCAACTTTCTTAGGATCTATTGATCCATCTTCAGATTGATGTTTAGGTTCTTTAGAAGCTCCTTCATCGGTGACTCCTATGTCATAGTCTTCATCCTGCAGACCTTTCTCAGCCATGCTGTTAGATTCATCAACAATAACATGAACATTTTCTTTTATGCACATAGTTATTTTATTAAAAACTTTGTAAGCTTTACTATGTGGTGAGTAACCCATGAAAATTCCTTCATAACTGCTGTCATCAAACTTACCTAGAGCATCGTTGCCATTATTGTGCACAAAACATTTGCACCCAAAAGCTCTCATGTGAGTGATGTTGGGCTTTCTCCCTCGAAGTAACTCATAGGGAGTTTTCTCAAGAATAGGCTTGACCATGCATCTGTTTAGCAAGTAACAAGTAGTGTTGACTACCTCAGCCCAAAATCTCTTAGGCAGTAGTCCACTAGCAATCAACATGGTCCTCCTCATGTCATCTATAGATGTATTCTTTCTTTTCACAACACCATTTTATTGTGGAGTTCTAGGTGCAGAGAAGTTATGATCAATGCCATGTGTACTACAAAACACAAAGAATCTAGAATTTTCAAACTCAGTTCCATAGTCTGTTCTTATATTTAAAATATTACAACCCAATTTCTATTGGATCATTCGGACAAACACACAGAAAACATCAAAAGTTTCATCTTTGGATGCCAAAAACAGGGACCATGTGTACCGAGAAGAGTCAACTACATTGACAAATACATACCTCTTGCCTCCCATGTTCCTCATTCTCATTGGTCTACATAGGTCCATATGAAAGAGTTCAAGGGGTTTGGAGGTGCCAACATCCTTTTTAGATTTAAAAGATGACCTTACATGTTTCCCTCTGACACAAGTATCACATACCTTGTCTGAGGTGAACTCAACTTTTTGTAGTCCAAGGATCAGGTCCTTTGCTGCCAACTTACTAAGTTCAGAAAGACTAGCATGTCTTTTATGCCATAATAATGGGTCATCTTCCACTAGACTTAAATATGTGTGCTCACTTTGAGGAAGAGACATAATGGATATCTTGTAGACATTGTTGTGTCTCTTACCTTTTAACACAATTTCATTAGTATCAAGCTTAGTGACAGTGCAAATTTTGGAATTGAATTTTACCTTATTTCCTTTATCACATATTTGAGAAATGCTAAGGATATTATGTTTAAGACCTACGACATAATACACATCTTCTATAGCATGAGAGAGTGACTTACTGACCTTACCAATACCTGTTATTTGGCCCTTTTTCCCATTTCCAAATGACATACTCCCTCCTTAGAAGGATGTCAATGAGAGGAAGTTTTTATTTTCTCCAGTCATATGTCTTGAGCAGCCACTGTCTAGATACCAGTCTTGATTCTCTGACTTTAGCCTGCCCCAAAAATCACAAGTTAGTCTTGGGAACCCAGACTTCTTCTTGCCCAGAAGGGGAGAGGATCAAAAATTATTATTTTTTTGACCTTAATCCACTTAGTTTGGACAAGAGGCTTGACTTTTGGTTCTTTTTCCTTCTTCACATATTTAGCAAGACTAAAAGTGTTCTTAAAGTGCACATCTTATTATCAGAAATTCCTACATACTCTGGATCAAATTTGGGAAGAGGTTTTCTATAGCCAATTCCTGATTTGTTAGTGCTGCAGTTTTCATTTAGCCAATTTAATGCATCTGAGGATCTATATGCCACTTGCTTAGCCTAAATAGTCATATTTAGCTTTTTCTAGATTTTCTTGCGATACTTTATTCCTACATTCAGCATCACAAAGATTATCTTTAGCCTCTTTTAGTTCCATTTTAAGTTTATCTTGCAGATCACTCATTTAGTGGCACTTTAAGGTTTTCATCTCCAAAAATCAGCCTCCAAGGTCCTCCATATATCATGAACGGAAATCCAAGAGGACACATTGTAGAGAACTTTCTGGGAAAACTTCTTTAGAGCAGGTCCTTTACTTTGGCATTATTCTGGATTACCTGACGATCCTCATCATCATAATCCTCTTCTCTATTATTACATTTGTTTCCTTCACTATTCACTTTGGTGGGGATGATTGGTTCATGACTAACAATTAGCCATAGATCAAAGTTAGTGGCCTAAAGGAGCGTTTCCATACGCATCTTCCATTCATCATTGTGATGCCGAGGAGGTCTTCCAATGTGCATTCCAAGCTGTAAAGGAGGTTCAGTCTCCACTGTATGACGTGCATCAATTACAGCATAGAGGCTTATGACCTCATCCTCCTTCTCTTCCTCTTTATTACTCCACTGCCCTCATATGCTGCTAGAAAAGCCTGCTTCATTGCTTCAGTGAATCCTTTACCTAGGATTTTCCCTTTGTTTTGACCTTTCTCTCTCAGTTTTTCCTGTTTCTCCTTTTCAGCTCTTTCTTTCCTCCACTCAATTTCTCACATTGAGCAGGCTTTGACCATGTGGTCTAGCTTGTTACATTTGTATCACCCATCATAAGTGGCTTTGTCGATCTACTTAGGCTTACCACTGTCCTCTCTTTTACATTCATTTTTCGAACTCTTCATGAACTTCTTGAACTTAGCAAACAATGCTAGGTCAGGATCATCTATGTCAGATTCATCTTTTTCAGATGCCTTAAGAACCAAGGCCTTATCCCTCTTTGATTTTTCCTTGCACAGTTCTATCTTTCTCATCTCATGAGTCTTTAAGTTTCCAACCAACTCATCAAGTGAGATCTTATCTAGCTCCTTGGCTTCCTGAATAGATGTGAATTTTGATTCCCATGAAGCTGGAAGAATCCTTAGAACTTTAATAACCAACTCTTCTGAGGTAAACACCCTTTCAAGTGATTTCAGTTCATTCGTTATTATAGTAAACCTAGTCATCATCTCCTGGATGGGCTCAGACTCTTTCATGGAGAAGAGCTCATAGTTCCTCATAAATAGTTCTATCCTCGATCTCTTTACTTGGTTTGTTCCTTCATGAGCACTTTGAAGTGCATCCCAGATCTCCTTTGCATTAGAGCAAGCCGATATCTTGTTGTACTCATCAGGACCAAGTCCACAAATAAGAATTTCTTAGCCTTTGTAGTTTTCTCCATCATTCTGAAATCTGCTGCTATAAATTCAGAGGGATTCTTGGGAACAATTTCATTTTGTGCATTTTGTTTAGTAGGAGTTAGTGGACCTTGGTTCATTATGTTCCATAGTTCATAATCCTCAGCCGCTAGGAAACCTTCCATTTTTGCTGTCAAGTAATCTTCCGTTCTTGCTTTTTAATAACTGTAGTATTTTCCATTAAACAGGGGTGGACTGGTAATTGACTGTCCTTCGTTAATTCCAAGTGGATCACTCATTTTGCTTCAGAGATATCGCTAGGTGTCAATCGTGTGTGAGAGAACCTGCTCTGATACCAATTGTTAGTTTGAGTGCCTTTATGGATTACTAAAGAACTTGGTTCGTTACCTTACTCCTTACGCAGTTTTTCTTACGTGAAAATTCACCCGGCTCAAACGATGCAAAAATCAAGACCTACCATGTAGACAAGTAAACACAGTAATTTTTATGTGAAAAATCACCCGGCTCAAACGATGCTAAAATCACAACCTACCATGTAGAATTTTAACTTCAACTTCAATAGAACAATGAGCCAAATGTATCGATTACAAATCAGTAACTAAATACTCTCCAATTCTCCTACTTCAACTATTTGATTTATAAGTTACTCTAACATGCAAAACCAAACACTCACTCCAACTCACTGATTGTATATGACACTTTAATTACAACTCAATTTTCTAAAACACATTTACTAGACTAACTCAAGAAGAACACAGCACTGGTACTCGACATGAGTATGAAAAATGTAGTTCTTCAGTGTGCAAAAGGATGATCCCAGCAGTCCAAAAAGATATTATTTAAATTCTCTCAACTCTGAGATCTTCACATTCGCAGTTTCATAAAACAACAGTAGAATTGCTATGTTTTTGCCATTTTTTCATATGTCATTGCCATATTTCCATGCAACTGCTATTTACAAGTTTCATTCCATCTACCCCTGCTCAAAGATATATGTCTCATGTTTCTTCTATATGAGCTAAGAAAATTATTAAATTTGAATTTTTGTTGACTTTGAAACCCCTACCATGAACAGCTCATGTTTCTATCTATCTTTACACTTAGTCTGAATTTTGGAACAATCTTAACTACGGGACAGTATTTGTTTCATTGAGAATATGAGTGAAAAACATAAATGCGCAATATCCCTCATTGGAAGAGACAAGGAATACAAAGAGCTGGAGGGATATAAAAATAGGGCAGAGCTAAGTTGTAACATACTGGACAAGGTCAATGGTGATCAAGAAGACCCATGGCCTAGACTAGTGACCTACATTGCACTTAGGAGGGATGCCCACCTAAGGACGGCCCAAGTAGCCGAGCTAATATCACAATTTATGGCAGCAGGGGGATTTCATTCGCGCGACACACATCTTTTGACAAGTTTATGCACACATCTTGATTTAGCGTTGAGTATGAGGTTTTGATGATTAACAAAGTTTGTTCAGATGAAATGCTCTAAGAACCAGGTCCTCAACGTAGCTGCTTAACTGCTCTAAGAACCAGCTCCTCAAGGTTGATGATTGCACGTTTTTGCAAGACAGTAACTTTAACTCAAAGTTACCCAAGTCCGAGTTTTTTGGAAGAGGATTGATAAACATGATAAGGGCTGTTGTCCAAGAAGATACGTTTGCATAAGTGACAGACAAGAGTCCCAAGACTTGTGGAGTCCTTGGAGCAGTAGGAGTGCTATCAAATGAAACCTGACTACACATAGGACTTCTAAAATATAAATTGATTTGCCCCAATGTTTCTTGCTTTTGGTTCGAATGTTACTAGCATATTAGTCTTCCACCATCTGATTACTTTCTTTATTAGAGAGTAGCCATGTTCCTTGTACCCATGTAACTATTGATGAGTGTTAAGAATCTGCAAGTTTAAGTTGTGGGACCAAGTTATAAAAGTATTTATAGCTAAGAAATAAAGTATAAAAAAATAAAAAGAGCTGATTGGTGAAAGAAGTGGCAATTTTTGGCGGCAACAGGTTTGGATCTGGCGATTG
Source organism: Nicotiana obtusifolia (assembly GCA_002018475.1). Taxonomy (NCBI): domain Eukaryota; kingdom Viridiplantae; phylum Streptophyta; class Magnoliopsida; order Solanales; family Solanaceae; genus Nicotiana; species Nicotiana obtusifolia. The sequence goes on along the minus strand of MCJB01048008.1, from coordinate 106,611 downwards.
GGTTTGATGTTGCAATTTGCATTTGCAAGTTGCCAAAACTTGTCATTGGCTGAAGAGAATGGCAACTCTTTTTATAAATAGTAGGCTCGATTTCTTATTTGAGCACACGAAAATCGAGAGGGCAATAGAGAGTTAGACAAAGAAATATAACAAATATTGATAGAAACAGTATGTGAAGAAAATATAGAGTGAGAACAATATTATAGTGAGGTGTTTAATTGAAAGAGGGTTATCTTTTTTTGAATTGTCGCAATCTCTTGACATTACCAATTTATAATATTATAAGAATATTATATTGCTTTGCTCGGGCATTGTGTTTACTTCATTAAAAGATTTAGTATCGTTGTTACTCTCTTATTTTTGTTATTTACCATTAATATTATTTTTGGGTGAGATATTATTTTTCAACAACATATTATTATAGCCATGACAAATAATGAACATTGTCTTTACAGTATCCCCGTCTCACCAAAAAAATATGAGAATCTATGTAAGAAAGCCATTCTTGGCTCTCAAGATATATGAAAAATTATAGGCAAAGGTATGCAAAACCTAATGATAAGAAAGCCCTGCGTCAAAATAAAAAAGATGTCTTGGCAAGGACAAGGTAGAAGGTTAACAAACCCTCACGCTCATGCATCAATATTTGGATAATGTCACGTTTGAGAAGGTGTCTGATGCTACTAACTCAAATGAAGCTTGAAAGATTCTAAAAAATTCTCTCCAAGGAGTTGATAAAGAAGGTAAAACTTCAAACTCTAAGAATTTTAATGCTTTAAAAATAAAAGAATCCCAATGCTTTTTGGTTTATTCTTCAAAAGTGAAGGATGTTGTAAATCAATTAAGAAAATACAATGAGACATATAAGATGTTTGTGCGGTAGAAAACATCTTTCGCACTTTAACACCTAGATTTAATATTGTGTGCTATTGAGCAGCTTAAAGATCTAGACTCTATGACACTAGAGCAATTGGAGAGTTCTTTAAAAGCCCACAAAGAAAAAGATTGAGAGGAGATAAAAGTGTCGCTGGAGAACTTCTTAAAATTTAGACATCATTTAAGGATTATGGAGGTTTAAAGGCCATAAAGAGAAAAAAATGACGTCGAGGCCGTGGCAATCATGAAAGAGGAAGAAATAATAGTAATAACTTCAACAATGAAGACAAAAGCCACCAACCCTTTAGAGGGTGTGGTCGTGGAAAAAGAAGAGGAATAGGAGGTGGATACTTTCAAGAAATGAATCGAAGGAAGTATGACAAATCTGAAATTGAATGTTATGTTTGTCATAAATTTGGCCATTCCTCTTAGAAATATATAATGACTCGGTTGGTCATTTTGTGTATTTGAGCTCGGTTCCTCTATTTAATGCTTTCCATCTGTTTGTTTGTTATTTATGACTTGCGGGGTTGGTTGGTTTGATTTCGGAAAGGTTTGAGAGTGATTACAACACTTAATTCATTTTTAAGAAGCTTAAGTTGTAAGAGTTGATCAAGGTTTGAATTTTGAGTATACGACCTTGGATTGGTGATTTGATAGTCCCAAAGGTTCATATGGTAATTTTGGACTTGGGCGTATATTCAAATTTGGATTCGAAGGTTCCTAGAAGGGTTTAGCTCTATTTGCCGGAAGTTGGCAATTTGGAGGTTGGAGGGTTCATAGGTTTGACTAGAAGTTGACTTTGATGTTAACGGATTCCTATTGGTGTTCCATGATATTGGATAAGATCATTTATTTGATTGAAACTTGTGTGCAAAGTTTGGTTGTGATTCGGAATGTGTAATTGTGATTCTGACGCATTCGGCAAAGTTGGAATGTTTGAAACTTAAGAGAAGTTTTTTGATCGTCCATTCTTAGTTTTGATGTTATTTATGGTGTTTCAAGGCCTTGGATAAGTTTGGATTAGGTATAGACTTATTGGTATGATTGGAGGGGGTCCTTAGCCCTCGGGTGTGTTTCGGGATGGTTTCAGACCATTTCATTTTGTTAAGGAGTTGGTATTTTTCTAATGCAGGTTGATGCTCCGCGATCGCAGAGCAAGACTCGCGATAGCGGAGAAAGGAAGCTGGCAGGTGACTTTTTCTCATCGCATTCATGTCATGGAGCCCGCATTCGTGTACTGGCCTGGGCAGGAGCTTTGTGTTTGTGTGCGAAGAGTTGCGTCCGTGATGGTCTGGAGTCAAGCAGGAGGTTTTGCTTCGTGTTCACGTAGGTGCGTTCTCATTCGCATAGGGTCGAAGCCTGGCTGGGGGAACATTTGTCTTTGCGTTCGCAAGGAGGCGCTCGCGTTTGTGAGGATGAATGATCGGCATTCGTGATCTTGGAGGGTTAGATGCGATAATGTAGAGTGTTATTTGGGCATCAGAATTATAGTGCTTCGCGATTGTGAAGCTTTGGACCATGATCACGAAGGGTATGCATGGGCAAACCACTTAAGTGAGTTAATTCGATATTTTTCCCATTCTCTCGTATGTTGAACCTTAGACTTAGTAGTGTTGACTTGATTTATGTCTTGTTTGGATTATGTGAAGCTATTATACATATTTTAAATTGATTTTATGATTACGTGATAATTTATAATCATGATTTAGGAGCATGCTTAAGTTATGACTTGTTGAATTAGGCCTAAAGGATTGGTTTACCGTGTTGAGCTTTATTATTTATCCGTAGTCATATACTTGCCTTATTTTCTCCATGATTTGATAGTTTCTATGGATTAATTGACTCATCTTAAATAATATGACTAGACTTGAGCACTGTTAAATGCTTATTTAGTCGTTATGATAAATTGAACTACATGACTAGCCATAACCATCTTTTAGCCGTGTGAGCTTTTATCCGCATTCCTATTGTTATGTCCGGTGCTTCTTTATCGTATCGTTTCATACATATGCATGAGTGAAGAGTTGGTTGTTGTGGAAAGTTGAGGTTTTTGCACTATGAATCCTTTGAGCGGATATTGATTATTGATCATAAATAGTAAGATGATCAATGCTTGGAAATGGATCTATCCCTACTAGTCAGGTAATTACCCATATTATCTTGTGCCTTGTGAGTGTAGGCACCCGAGATTTTTCGTGCTTGTTGGACACGTGGCCTATGTCAGGCACATGGATTTGTGCTGTGAGGTATTGAGAAAGGATCCTGAGCATGCATATACATACTTTGACTCATGCAACGACTTTATATAAATATTGTTGACATGTATCATGCCTTTATTTGATAATTGAGATGTTGATATCTTATTTGATATCTTTTGTCTGTGGAGTATGCCTAAGTTCCATAAGAATTGTGTTTTGACTTTCGTACTCATTTCTTGATACCATGATTTACTCCATATATTATTTTTGCTTTCACCTGATTATTAGACTATTAGTGAGTGTTGATGTCAGCCCCTCCCCACTACTTCTTCGAGGCTAGACTTGATACTTACTGAGCACCATGGCTTTGTACTCAATTTGTGGCTGGTGTTAGCGGTTTTCATCTCGCAAAGTAGGAGATCTTATGGAGACTTCATGGTAAGCTGCTTCACTTGATCGATCCGGAGTACATAGAGGCTCCCCTACTTATGTATTTCTATCAGACAGACATTGTTATATAGTTCACACTCTTTACTCTGTGTTGGATTACGTGTTATAGACATAGTAATACATTATACATATGCGTACACCATGTATATTGGTTATCTCTTGTACATATGCATATATCATTGTATATTTACCTCTCTTGTACAAATGAATATATTCCTCCATATGTTACTCTGACATGGACTGAGGTTATGACATGAAGAGGTATTTCCTATGAATTGATAAGATTATGGAACAATATGTCATTAATGCAAATTGATATGATTATTGCACGATTTGGTTATTCCATGCACTCAATATGAATATGGCATGATAGGACACTTCATACATATTTCATGATTGATTATGGAGCTATAATGCTCGGGCGCATGAATTTGGATCCATCCCTCTAGATTCATGTGATAACCCATTTTACCCTGGGTTGTTTGTGCATAGGATTGTGAGAAGCCAACGGGTTTTTTGTTTGTTTATGATATGGGACCGATTGATGAATTTGAACATAAATATGGAAACTTTATTTATTTAAGCAAATGCTTTACGTGTATTCATGAATTTTTACATGTTGTATTCATACATATCATCTAAAAATGCTATTTAATGTATTTTACATATGCATGAGACTTGCTAACAGGTTGTTGGCCACTTGGATAGACATTCTAAACTCATTTAGTAGCATTCAAATAAATGTTATTGATGCATATCTCCTTTAATGCAGATTTGGTGCTTTGGTATATTCTTTTGATCATGTGATCTGAGAAAACATACTTATTATCTTCTATTTAGACAGTGTATCTTATTATTTATATTGCAAGGACCCGATAAGTCATTTTGAGTTCTAGCGCTCCGTTACATAAGTTGAGACCTTGAATAGCTTCATTTGATATTTGTGACTTGTGTGCACAGTTTGTTATGATTTCTGAAAGGCCTTTGATGTGTTATGGAAGAGACATTAAATTCTAGAGTCTTAACGTCGTCATAGTTGACCACGGTCAGTATTCTTGGTAAGCAATCTTGGATCAGTGTTTTAACAATTTTGATAGGTTCATATAATTATTCTGGACTTACACATATGTTTTTTTTGGTTCCCGGGTGAGCCAAGATCATTTTGGTGCTAATGTAAATTTAAAATTTGAACTTATAAAGAATAGCCAGTAGCTATTTAGATAGGCAGGTTCAAAAGTTGAGATTTAAGGAGAATCCTTCCATGAAAGTGATTTGGAAAGGGCAACCAGCTGAGGAAACTACTTGGAGTCCAAGCCCAATATGAGGAGTAGATATTCACATCTCTTTTCCAGTTCAGGTACATTTGTATGTCCATTCGAGGATGAACATTTCTTTAAGAGGTGGAGAATGTAATGACCTGTGGGTCATTTTTGAGTTCTAGCTCTCTATCCCCATGATTTAAGACCTTGAATAGCTTCATTTGATATTTTATAACTTGTGTGCATAGTTCGTTTCGATTAAAGGTTTAGATGTGTTATAGAAGAGATATTCAAATTCTAGAGTGTTAATATTGTTGGAGTTGACCACATTCAATATTCTTGGTAAACAACCTCAGATCGGTATTTTGATGATTTCGGTAGTGTGATTATTTTGGACTTGTGCCTACATTTGGTTTGGGTTCTGAGTAACCCGAGGCTGTTTAGTTGAAATTTGGAAATTTGAACTTATGCACTTTTGAAATTTTTGGTTTGATGGTTGATTCATGATTTTTGATGTTATTTTAATGTTATGAGATTTTGAGAGAGTTTGTGTAAGGTTTATATACTTGTTAGGATGTTTGGACTACGGCTCGGAGGGCTGGGGTGAGGTTCAGATTGGTTTCAGACAAAGTTCTTTGTAAATTGCTACTGGTGGTGTGTTGAACCTATAGTTATCGCACCTGTGATGACCAGGTTTGCAGGTGCGAGGTCACCCCTATGTGGGTTGGCTTGCATCTGCAAGGGAAAGGGACCAGACAGTGTGTCGCACATGTGATTCTTTGGTGTACAGGTGCGAGGCGACATCTACGAGATGCTGATTCGCATCTACAAAAATTACCCACGCAGGCGCGACATGTGTCGATGCAGATACTACATGTGCAGCCTGTGCTTCATAGATGTAAAGCCGCATCCGCGACCAAAAAGCCCGCAGGCGCGACCCCAGCCTGAGCCCCCAGCTTCATGGATGCGAACCTCTATCTCGCAGATGCAGCCTCACACCTACAACCAATGAGCCACAGGTGCGGCACATTGTCCGGTCCCCTTCCCTCACAGAGGCGAGCCAATCTAGGCAGGGGTGATCTGTCACCTGCGAACCTGGTCATCGTTGGTGCAGTAACTGCTGTTCAGCACAGCAATAGCAGCTTCCTCTGCAATCAATTTGAACCTCACTAGACCCCTCAGGCCCCTGTCAAAATATAAAGAATCAACCGTCAAACAGAAGATTTCAAAAGTTTATAAGCTCAAATTTTCAATTTTCAAATTTAAGCACTGAAATGGCCTCGAGTCACCCGAGACCCAAATCAAACATACGTATAAGTCCAAAATAATCATATGAACCTACCGGAATCATCAAAATACCGACCCGAGGTCGTTTACCAAGAATGTTGATTGTGGTCAACTCTAGCTATATTAAGACTCTGGAATTTGAATATCTCTTCCATAACACATCTAATGCTTTAGAGAATCAAAATGAAATATGCACATAAGTCATAAAATATCAAATAAAGCTATTTAAGGTCTCAAATCACAGAGTGTAGCGCTAAAACTCAAACGACCTATCGGGTCATTACATTCTCCACCTCTAAAGAAATGTTCGTCCTCGAATGGACATAGAATGAACCTGAACTGGCAAAGAGATGCAGAAATCTACTCCTCATATCGGGTTCGGACTCCCAAGTAGCTTTCTCAGTTGTTTGCCCTTTCCAAATCACTTTCACGGAAGGACTCTCCTTAGATCTCAACTTTTGGACCTGCCTATCTAAAATAGCTATTGGATCTTCTTCATAAGTCAAATTCTCATCAAGCTGCATCGTGGTGAAGTCCAAAACATGCAAATTATCTTCATGATACTTCTGAAGCATCAAAATGTGAAATACCAAATATACTCCCGCGAGGTGGGGAGGCAATGAAAGCCTATAAGAAACTTCACCAACCATCTCTAACATCTCGAACGGACCAATGAACCTAGCTTAACTTTCCCTTCTTCCCAAATCTCGTCACACCCTTCATAGGTGAAACTTTTAAAAGTACCTTCTTGCCCTTCATAAAAGTCCTCGCGGACCTTCTTGTCCGCATAACTCTTCTGCCTACTCTGTGTTGTTCAAAGACGATCTTGAATTAACTTCACCTTATCTAAGGTATCACGAACCAAATCCGTACTCAAAATCCTAGCATCACCAGGCTCGAACCAACAAATAGGAGAACAACACCACCTACTATATAAAGCCTCATATGAAGCCATCTAAATACTGGACAGGTAGCTGTTGTTATACGCAAACTCCATTAATGGTAGGATGTGATCCCAATAGCCTCCGAAGTAAATAATATGGGCCCTCAACGTATCTTACAAAATCTAAATAGCCCGCTCGAACTGCCATCCATCTGTAGGTGGAATGCTATGGTAAGCTCCACCTGCAAACTCAACTCTCGCTGAACAGATCTCCAAAATTGCAATGTGAACTAAGTATCCTGGTCCGAAATGATAGAAACAGGCATACCATAAAAATAGACAATCTCTCTAATGGATATCTGAGCCAACTTCTCTGAAGTATAAGAAGTCATCACCAGAACAAAATGTGCAGATTTGTTCAATTTGTCTACGATGAACCAAATAGCATCAAACTTCCTCAAAGTCTGTGGTAATCCTACCACGAAGTCCATGGAAATGTGCTCCCACCTCCACTTCGGTATAACCAACCTCTGAGTCAAACCACCTGGATGAATAGAGTACCTCGAGCTGTGAGTTTCCTCAAAACTCAACTCCCTCAAACAGTAAATAATAGGACACAAATCCAATCTTGAAGTCGCAATACGCCATATTCTCTAATAACCATCTTCTTAGCACCACCTTGCTGCACCGTGTCCTTAAGCACCAACAAGTGTGGATCATCATACTGGCGAACCTTGATGCACTCAAACAAGGAAGACTGCATAAAAACACAAGCAAGAACTCTACTCAACTCGAAAATATCAAATCTCATAATATGTTGGCCAAGGCCTGAACATCCATAACCAAAGGCCTCTCCTCAGCTGGAATAAATGCCAAATTATCCATACTTTCTTCCTTTCTACTCATAGCATCATCTACCACATTTGCCTTACCCGGATGATACAAATAGTGATATCATAATCTTTCAAAAACTCCAACCACCTCCACTACCTCAAATTCAAATCCTTCTGCTTGACCAAGTGCTGGAGACTCCAATGATCAGTGTAAATCTCACACAACGTGCCATACAAGTAGTGCCTCCAAATATTAAGAGCATGTATAATAGCTGCTAACTCCAGCTTCAAACTGGCTAATTCTTCTCATGAGTCTTCAACTGCCGAGACGCATAACCAATCACCATACCACCCTACATCAGTATCGCACCAAGTCCGATGAATGAAGAATCACAATACACGGTATAAGGCCCGAACATGTGGGCAACACCAATAATGGAGTCATAGTCAAAGAAACCTTAAGCTTTCAATGGCTATCCTCAAACTCATCAGACCATCTAAATGGAGCATATTTCTGAGTCAAATTGTTCAACGGAGATGCAACAGATGAAAATCCCTCAACAAAAAAATGATAGTAGCCTACCAAACCAAGAAACTTTGGATCTCTATAGCTGAAGTAGGTCTAGGAAAATTCTGAACTGCCTCAATCTTCTTAGGATCAATCTTGATATTATCACTAGATACAACATGACCCAAAAATGCCGTTGGAGCATTAGTCAAACCAAACGATATCACCAAGAACTCATAATGACCATAACGAGTACTAAAAGTGTAACGACCCGGTCGGTCGTTTTGAGAGTTGTAGCCTTATTTTCCTATGTACTGCTCATTTTATGCTTATTAGTTGCTATGTGACTTACCGGGGTAGTTGGTTCGGGTTCGGAGAGGTTTTGGAATGAGATGAGACACTTAGTCTCAAGGTTGGAAGCTTAAGTTGAAAGGGTTGACCAGATATTGACTTATATATAAATGACTCCAGAATGGAGTTTTGATGGTTCCGTTAGCTCCATTGGATGATTTTGGGCTCAGGAGCGTGTCCGGATTGTGATTTGAAGGTCCGTAGTTGAATTAGGCTTGAAATGGCGGAAGTTGAAAATTTAGAAGTTTGACTGAGAGAGGACTTTGTGGTTACCGAGCTCGGATTGGGGTTCTAGGAGTTGGAGTAGGTCCAAGGTATCATTTATGACTTGTGTGAAAAATTTGAGGTCAATAGGACGTGATTTGATAGGTTTCGGAATCTAATGTAGAAGTTAGATTAAGAAGCTCATTAGGCTTAAATCGATGCGTGATTCATGGTTTTAGCATTGTTTGATGTGATTTGAAGACTTAATTTCATATCGTGTTTTAGGATTTGTTGGTATATTTGGTTGAGGTTCCGGGAGCCTCGGGTGGAGTTTAGACGATTATCGGATCAAATTTGGAGTTTGAGAGACTGCTGAAGCACCAGGTCTGGTGCAATCGCACCTGCGAAGCCGCATGTGCGCACCAGCCATCGATGAAGTGGCCAAGAGTGGAGCTGGGTAGTGCTTGCAGGTGCGAAGGGTTTGCCCGCGCCTGCAAGGTCGTAGGTGCGAAGTGATGAACGCAAAAGTGGAGTTGGCTAGTGGGGGAGTTTGCGCAGGTGCGATTGGAATTCCGCACCTACGAGAGCGTAGATGCCGGGTAGGATCGCAGTAGCGAAGGGAGCCTTTGAGGCATGTCTACAGAAGAGGGGGAATTTCCACAAAAGTGGAACCGCAGGTGCAGTTAATTTTTAAGTAAGAGCGAAAAGGGCTAGGCAGTGTATTAAAATCGAGGATTCCGTGATTTTCATCATTTTGAATATTTCAAGCTCGGGGTTTGACGATGTTTGAGAGGGATTTCGACGGGATTCTTGAGGTAAGTCACATGTGGTTAAATTTATTCAATAATTATGATTCCCCATTGATTTTCCCACCTAGATTGTGGTTTTGAGGTGTACTTTTGGAGTTTGAGGCTAGGGATTTGGAGAGTTTAAATTGGGGATTTGGGTGTTGATTTGGTGTTACATTTTAAAAAATTTGGTATGGTTGGACTCGTGGTTGAATGGTCTTCTATATTTTGTGACTTTTGTTGTATTTTGAGATGTGGGCCCGGGGTCTATCTTTTGAGTTGACTTTTTGACTTTTGATTAGAAACATAGTATTTTCTTATGGAATTGATTCCTTTATCTTGTGTTGATTGTATCGAACTGTTTGTGGATAGATTCGAGGCATTTGGAGGCCGTTTCACGAGGCAAGGGCTTGTTGGAGTAGATTTTCATACAGTTTTAGGTAAGTAATATTTCTAAAATTGGTTTTGAGGGTAGGAAACCTCGAATTTCGTGTTATGTGATTGGTGTTGAGATGATGCATGTGCTAGGTGGCGGGCATGTAGGCGTGCGCCATAAGAATTATGACTTGGTCAATTCCATGAAACTGAGTAGATTAATCTTGTTATTACTCGTATTTTTTACCATGTGTTAGAGCTATTGAGTTGTCAGTCATGTTAGAAATCCTGCTTAGGCTATATGTTGGTACTGTTGGGTTCTCAGAGGTCGTGTCACATGTTGAATTATTTGCACTAATTACCATTTGTACTCGGTCACAGCTATTATTTGCATATTATGTCTCGGTCTCTATCATCCTTTACTTGATATATCATATCATTATTGTTTGGGTTGAATAACATGATTCTGGTGAGCCCGAGAGACTGGAGATTTTAATGAATGAGTGAGACTGAGAGTATATTGTGAGAGATGTTTATGGAATCGGGCTACACGCTGCAACAGGCTTTACTAATTCATGCCAGGATTTGACTTATTATAGTGTTTGGGCTGGATTAGCCCCTCCGGAGTCTGCACATCCATAGTGCAGCACCACTTACATGGCATGAGTTCTCCGTATTCTTCTTGGAGAAGTTCGTGCCACAGATTCTCTGGGAGGAGCTGCGCAGACAGTTTAAGTAGCTACGACAAGATGGTATGTCTGTAATCCTGTATGAGATGAGGTTCTCAGAGTCGGCTCATCACGCAGTTTGGTTGGTTCCCACTGAAAGGGAGAGGATTAGGAGGTTCATTGATGGCCTCTATTACAAGTACCATTTTGTTATGATTCGGGAAGGTGTATCAGGTGCTAAATTTGACGAGGCGGTTGATATTGCTCGGTGACTAGAGATGGTTCGCAGTCAGGAGCGTGAGGAGAGAAAGGCCAAGAGGCCTCATTGTTTAGGCAGTTTTAGTGGTGCACCTTCTAGGGGGAAGTCTTGCCACAGCCGGGGTCGTCCTTATACGCCCGCTCAGATGGCTCATCCAGTTCACCATGGTGCATCATCCAAATATTGACCGGGTCAGTCATCCCTTAGTGCTCTCCCAGCTCAGAGTTTATCTCGTGCGCCTTCAGTTTAGGGTTCATCTGCATCGGGTTCTTCTGGTAGTTATTCTAGCTCTCGGGGTCCGTCTCAGTATTTGCCACCATTTTTCAAGAGGGGATATTTTGAGTGTGGAGAGATAGGTCATGTCGAGCGATTCTTTCCCCGCCTTACGGGTGGGCCAGTTCAGTAGATGAGTCATGCCACGACTTTTGCACCAGTTACTTCACCACCCGCCCAGCTAGCTCAGGGTGGGGCTCAAGCATCTACTGGTCGCCCAAGAGGGGGAGGCTGATCAGGTGGCGGTCTGGCCCGATTCTATGCTATTCATACCAGGCTAGATGTCGTTGCTTCAGACACAGTGATCATAGGTATTGTCTCAGTATGCCACAGGGATCCTTCCATTTTATTTGACCCTAGTTCCACTTATTTGTATGTATCATCGTATTTTGCTCAATATCTGGATATGCCCCGTGAGTCCTTAGTTTCATCTGTTCATGTATCTATGCCAGTGGGAGATACTATTATTGTGGGCCATGTATATCGATCATGTGTAGTGACTATTGGGGGATTGGAGACGAGAGTTGATCTCTTATTGCTTAGTATGGTTGACTTCGACGTGATCTTGGGTATGGATTGGTCGTCTTCGTGTCATGCTATTCTGGATTGTCACGCTAAGACTGTGACATTGACGATGTCTAGATTGCCAAGGATCCAGTGGAGAGGTTCTCTAGATTATGTTCCCAGCAGGGTGATTTCGTATTTGAAGGCCTGACGGATGGTTGGGAAGGGATGTTTATCTTATTTGGCCTTTGTAGATGTTGGTGTCGATACTTCTACAATTGATTCTGTTCCGGTGGTATGAGATATTTCGGATGTGTTCCTGGCAGACATGCCGGGTATGGTGCCCGACGGAGATATTGACTTCGGTATTGACTTAGTGTTGGGCACTCAGCCCATTTCTATTCCTCCGTATCGTATGGCACCAGCCGAGTTGAAGGAACTAAAAAAACAGCTTCAACAACTTCTTGATAAGGCATTTATTAGGCCTAGTCTGTCTCCTTGGGGTGCACCCGTTCTGTTTGTGAAGAAGAAGGATGGTACTATGCGGATGTGCATCGACTATAGGCAGTCGAACAAAGTTACAATCAAGAACAAGTATCCTTCACCGCGTATTGAGATCTATTTGACCAGCTTCAGGGAGCGAGGGAGTTCGCTAAGATTGATTTGGGGTCTGGGTATCACCAGTTGAAGATTCGGGATTTGGATATTCTAAAGACGGCATTTAGGACCCGTTAAGGTCATTGTGAGTTCCTTGTGATGTCTTTTGGGATGACCAACACCCCAGCAACATTCATGCATCAAATGAACAGTGTATTTAAGCCTTATCTCGACTTGTTTGTCATAGTATTCCTTGATGATATCTTAGTGTACTCTTGTAGCTAGGAGGAGCATGTCCAGCATTTGAGGATATCACCATTTTGTATCGTCCTATGAAGGCCAATATGGTGGCCGATGCCTTGAGTAGAAAGGCGGAGAGTATGGGCAGCCTTGCATTTATTCTTGTTGGTGAGAGACCGCTTGCAGTTGATGTTCAGGCCTTAGCCAACCAGTTGGTGAGATTAGATGTTTCGGAGCCTAGCCGGGTTCTAGCTTGTGTGGTTTCTCGGCCTTCCTTATATAATCGTATTAGAGAGCGCCAATATGATGATCCCCATTTGCTTGTCCTTAAGGACATAGTTCAGCACGGTGATGCCAAAGACGTTACTATTGGGGATGATGGGGTGTTGAGGATGCAGGGTCGGATCTGTGTGCCTAATGTAGATCGGCTACGTGAGTTGATTCTTGAGGAGGCCCACAGTTCGGGGTATTCCATTCATCCCGGTGCCGCAATGATGTACCAGGACTTGAGGCAGCACTATTGGTGGAGGAGAATGAAGAAGGATATAGTGGGGTTTGTAGCTTGGTGCCTTAACTGTCAGCATGTGAAATATGAGCATCAGCAGATTGTTTCAGAGGCTTGATATTCTGGAGTGAAAATAGGAGCGTATCACCATGGATTTTGTAGTTAGGCTTCCACGGACTTCGAGGAAGTTTGATGCTATTTGGGTGATTGTGGATCGGCTGACCAATTCCGCGAACTTCATTCTAGTTGCGACTACTTATTTTTCGGAGGGGTTAGCTGAGATTTACATCCGCCAGATTATTCGCCTTCACATTGTGCCGGTGTCCATAATTTCATATCGGGGCAGGCAGTTTACATCGCAGTTCTGGAGAGCCGTATTGCGAGAGTTGGCACCAAGGTTGAGTTGGGCACAGCATTTCACCTTCAGATGGACGGACAGTCTGAGCGCACCATTCAGATATTGGAGGATATGCTACGCGCTTGTGTCATAGATTTCAGGGGTTCTTGGGATCAGTTTCTACCATTTGCGGAGTTTGCCTACGATAGCAGCTACCAGTCGAGCATGTTATGGGAGACGGTTTCGGTCTCCGGTGGGTTGGTTTGAGCCGGGTGAGGCTAGAATATTGTGGTACTGACTTGGTTCAGGATGCTTTGAACAAGGTTAAATTGATTTAGGATCAGCTTCGCACGATGTAGTCTAGATAGAAGAGTTATGCCGATCGGAAAGTTCACGATGTTGCTTACATGGTTAGGGAGAAGATACTGCTCAAGATTTCACCTATGAAGGGTATTATGAGGTTCAGAACAAGGGCAAGTTGAGCCCTCGATATATTGGGTCGTTTGAGGTACTTCAGAAGATTAGAGAGGTGCCTTACAAGCTTGCCTTGCCACCTAGTCTGTCGAGTGTCCATCTAGTGTTTCATGTATCTATGCTCCGGAAGTATGTTGGAGATCTGTCTCATGTTTTGGATTTTAGAACGGTTCAGTTGGACGGTGACTTGACTTATGATGTGGAGCCAGTGGCCATTTTGGTTCAGCAGGTCCGAAAGTTGAGGTCAAAGGATATAACTTCAGTGAAGGTGCAATGGAGAGGTCAACCAGTTGAAGAGGCTACTTAGGAGACCGAGCGGGAGATACGAAGAAGATATCCACGCCTACTTGACACTCCAGGTACGTTTCTAGACCCATTCAAGGACGAATGTTTGTTAATGAGGGGGAGGATGTAACGACACGGCTAGTCGTTTTGAAGTTGTAGCCTCGTTCCCCCATTTACTGCTCATTGTATGCTTATTAGTTGCTATGTGACTAGCCGGGATAGTTGGTTCGGGTCCGGAGAGGTTTCCGAATGAGATGAGATACTTAGTCTGAAGGTTGGAAGCTTAAGTTGAAAAGGTTGACTAGATATTAGCTTATGTGTAAACGATAACGGAATTCGATGGTTCTGTTAGCTCCGTTGGGTGATTTTGGTCTTAGGAGCGTGTCTGGATTGTGATTTGGAGGTCAGTAGTTGAATGATGCCTGAAATGGCAAAAGTTGGAAATTTAGAAAGTTTGACCGAGAGTGGACTTTGTGGTTACCGGGCTTGGATTGAGGTTTCGGGAGTTGGAGTAGGTCTGTGGTTTTATTTGTGACTTGCATGCAAAATTTGAGGTCAATCGGACGTGATTTGATAGGTTTCAGCATCGAATGTAGAAGTTAGAAGTTCAAAAGTTCATTAGGCTTGAATCAATACGCGATTCGTGGTTTTAGCATTGTTTGAAGTGATTCGTGCTTCTGCCCAGCCATCGCAAAAGCAGCCAAGAGTGGAGCTGGGCAGTTTAATTGACGATTATAAAAAAAAATCAGAAAATGTTACAAAATTTATATTAACCGCATTCACTATAAGTTCAAGACCCAGAAATGATACATTGGATGAATCCGTTGGGTCTTCCAATATCAATAGATTGATTGTTTCGCCCCTATATCTTCCCAAAGGAAAAAAGACCCTTTGTCTTGGCCATTGTACCACGTGTGTCGCCCAGGGCATAAGGGGCATGATGACTTGACGTTATCCTCACCTTCCTCCGGCTTATCCCGGCAGTGTATTCAGGGTTCCAAACTCAACGTTGGCAACTAAACACGAGGGTTGCACTTGTTGCGGGACTTAACCCAACACCTTATGGCAAAGATAGTAATGACGATAGGTCACAATTGCCGCGAGCAAAGATATTAATGATGAGGAAGGCTTTTTTGTTATGCAGCTAATACTTTCTCTGCTATTCTGCCCAAGCCTGGCTGAGAAAGAGTTACGGGGTGTAAAACAAAAAAATACGCGTGATCGGGCATACTATGTGTAATGATACTCGTAGGTGCGAAAGGTTTGCCCGCGCCTGCGAGGTCGCAGGTGCGAAGTGATGAACGCAGAAGCGGAGTTGGCCAGTTGGGGAGTTTGCGCATGTGCGATGGCAATTCCGCACCTGTGAGACCGCAGATGCGGAGGCAGGATTGTAGAAGCAAAGGAAGCCTTTGAGGCATGTCCGAAGAAGCAGGGGAATTTCCGCAAAAGCGGAACCGCATGTGTGGTTAAGCTTTCCGCAGGAGCGAAAAGGGTTGGACAGTATTAAAATCGAGGGTTCCATGATTTTCATTATTTTGAACATTTCAAGCTCGGGGTTTGGCGATTTTTGAGAGGAATTTCGAAGGGATTCTTGAGATAAGCCACTTGTGGTTATTTTTATTCAATAATTATGTTTCCCTATTGATTTTCCCACCTAGATTATGTGGTTTTGAGGTGTAATTTTTGAGTTTGAGACTAGGGATTTGGAGAGTTTAAATTGGGGATTTGGGTGTCGATTTGGTGTTGGATTTTGGTAAATTTTTTATAGATGGAGTCGTGGTTGAATGGGCTTCCAGATTTTGCGACTTTTGTTAGATTCTGAGACGTGATCCCCGGGGCCGAATTTTGAGTTGACTTTTTATTAAGAACTTAGTATTTTCTTATGGAATTGACTCCTCTAGCTCGTGTTGATTGTATCAAACTGTTTGTGGCTAGATTCGATGCATTTGAAGGTAGTTTCGCGAGGCAAGGGCTTGCTGGAGTAGAGTTTCGCACAGTTTGAGGTAGTAACACTTCTAAACTTGGTTCTGAGGGTAAGAAACCCCGAATTTCATGTTATGTGATTGGTGTTGAGGTAACGCATGTGCTAGGTGGGGGGCATGTAGGCGTACGCCATAAGAATTGTGACTTGGCCGATTCCATGAAACTGAGTATTTGATTAATCTTGTTGTTGCCAGTATTTTTTACCATGTGTTAGACTTATTGAGCTATCAGTCATGTTAAAGACCCTACTTAGGCTACATGTTGGTACTGTTAGGCCCTCAAGTTTGTGTTACACGTTGAATTATTTGCGCTAATTGCCATTTATACTTGGTCACATATATTATTTGCATATTATGTCTCGATCACTGTCGTCCTTTACTTGATACATCATATCATTATTGTTTGGGCTGAATAACATGATTCTGGTGAGCCCTAGAGACTGGAGAGATCAGTGACTGAGTGAGACTGAGGGTCTATTGTGAGTGATGTTTATGGGATCGGGCTATACGCTGCAGCAGGCTTTACTAATTCATGCCAGGATTTGGCTTATTATAGAATTTGGGCTGGATCTGCCCCTTCGGAGTATGCACATCCACAGTGGGCACAATTGCTAACAGTTATTTATATTTTGGGCTGGATCTGCCCTGGTTTATTTACATTTGGGCTGGATCTGCCCTGTTTTACTTGCATTTGGGCTAGATCTACCCTATTATGTGTTGAGTTTTATTGCAAATCTGAAAGCATATCTAAATTATTGTACCTCTACTTGTTAAATTATGAATTTCTAAGTTATCAATGTCATATTTTCTATGACTTTCCATTCTGTTAAATCTTGAAAGTGGGCTGTAATATTTTAACTCGTCACTACTTTCAGTCCAAATATTAGATTTGTTACTTATTGAGTTGGTTCTACTCACGCTATATCCTACACCTAGTGTGCAGATCCAGGTGTTTCCGGTCACAGCGGTTGTTGATTTGCTGAGTCTAGACCTTCGGGGATCATCAAGGCAGCTGCTTGGTGTCCGTAGACTTTGACTCGCCTCCCTTATCTTTCTGTTAACTTGTTCAGATTTGCTTTCTAGTTAGTGTACCAGAGTATGTCATTATGTATATGCTCATGTACTCAGTAACACCCCAGTTTTGGGAAGACTTAATGCATTGAGTATTGATATTCTACCCTGTTTTTATGAGATCTTTTCTTTATTTAGACTGGTTTAGCGTATTTTAAAAATTAAAGTTTTGGAAATGTCTGAGCAGTCAGCTTGCCTAGTACCATTATAGGCGCCATCACGACAGGTTGGGTTTTGGGTCATGGCAAAAAGTTTCTTAGGGACATCTGAAGCCCTAATCTTTACCTTCGATAGCCGGATCTCATATAGATCTTGGAAAACGCCTTGGAATCCTCTAGTTGCTCAAACAAGTCATCAATACGAGGCAATGGATACCTGTTCTTGACAGTAACCTTGTTGAACTGTAGATAATCAGTGCATATCCTCATAGAACCATTCTTCTTCTTCACAAACAACACTGGCGCACCCTAAAGAGAAACACTTAGTCTAATGAACCCATTATCAAGCAAATGCTGCAACTTCTCCCTCAACCCAGCTGGAACCATACGATATGGTGGAATAGATATGGGCTGAGTGCCCGAAACTAAGTCAATGCAGAAATCAATATCTATATGGGGCGACATGCCTAGTAAATCCACCGAAACTCTCTCACAGTCGGCACCGAGTTCATGGAAGGAACCTCCGTACTAGACTCTCAAATGTAAGCCAAATATGTTAAACATCCATTCTCAACCATACACTAAGCCTTCAAAAATGAAATCACTCTACTCGCAGGATGGCCAATGGTCCATCTCCACCCTACCTAGGCAACCCTAGCATAAGTAAAGTCACGGTCTTTGTGTGATAATCCAAGATAGCATGATATGAAGATCACCAGCCCATAAGAAGAATAACCTCAAAATCCATCATATCCAACAACAAGAGATCAACCATTGTATCACACCATTAATCGTAATCATGTAAGACTGGTACACCCGATCAACTACTATAGAATCCCCAACCTGTATAGACACAAAAACAAAAATATCAAGAGAGTCATGAGTCATACTCAAGTGCTATGCAAAATATGAAGATACATATGAATAAGTAGAACCTGGATCAAACAACACTGAAGCATGTCTACAACAAACCAAAACGATACCGGTGATAACTGCATCGGACGACTCTGCCTCAAGACTACCCAGAAATGCATAATAGCAGGGCTGAACCCCACCAGTATGCCATCCTCCATTAGGATGACCTCTACCTGGATGACCTCCACCTTAGCTGACTGACCCCCACCCCTAGCTGGCTGGCTGGGTGGTGTAGAAATTGGCACCGGAATCATAGCATGATACCTTGTTGAGATGTATCACTCTGCAACCTGGGACAATAGCTCACGACGTGTCTCAAATCCCCATACTCATAGCAACCCCTTTGCTGATGTGGCTACTAAAAGTGAAGCTGTCTTTGATGATCTGAATGACCACTATAGAAACTCTATATCGGGGGTGCACTGATAGGAACATGAGCTGGAGATGCACGGCATGATGGCTGTCCTGCGCGAGATCTATAAATATTGTGTCTGCCTAAAGTACCATGAGAATCCTGGAGCGCTGAATAAATTGGCCTAATAGCATGACCTTAACCAAACTGACCACCTGCCTCCAGAAAGGGCACCACTAAAACCACCAAGATGACGAGGCCTCTTGTCACTCATCGCCTCTCTCCTCTGGCTGTGGATGCACTCAATCCTCCTAACAATCTCCACCATCTGAGTGAATGAAGTCTTAGTCTCGACCTCTCTATCCATCTGAAGTCTAATACCATATGTAATTCCGCACCTGTTAACAACCAATTTTGACCATCCTTTTTATAATTAATTTACTTGCACTTAATAATTTTCAATAAGTATGTTGAAAATATTTTTCTGAATAATAAATACTTATTTTTGTATAAATTAAGTAATTAATGGTGTTAAACTAATAATTTAGTATTGTATAATTATAAAGTATATTAGTTTTACTATTATTATTTCTTACCATTAAAATAACCTTTATATTCATTACATAAGTTATAATTAATTTGAAAGGATTATTTCTTAATTTTGGTAAAATACCCTACTATTTCAAAAAAAATCCAGAACTAGTGTAGTAAATAGGAAAATAAGATATTTAATAATTAATTAACTAATTATAGTAATTAGTAGTGTATTTGATGATTATAATTCTTATTATATTTTATTAAAATTAATTAAGTTCATCTTAAATTAATTTTTTAAAAGGTTAAAGACTAAAAGACTACAATTGCAATTGCACAATTAAATACAATGTGGTTATTTGTTAATTTAATTTCAGCTCAAAAACACAGGCCCAAAGCCATTTGACCCGGTCCGGGTCCACCCCTTCCATTCCACATTGGCGATCCGGGCAACCTTTATTGTGCCAATGAACTCGTGCCACGTCACCTATCACACTTATTCACAGAACAAACACAAACAATATGGGTCATCGATCCCATTGACGGTCCACATTTATTCCTATTTTTTCTTTTATTATAACCTACCATCAAATATCATCAAATATTATCTCACAGATCCAACGGTTCTCGCATTTTCTCTATAACGACTCGGTCGGTCGTTGTGAGAGTTGTAGCCCCGTTCTTCCATTTACTGCTCGTTTATGCTTAATAGTTGCTATGTGACTTGCCGGGGTAGCTGGTTCGGGTCCGGAGAGGTTTCGTAATAAGTTGAGACACTTAGTCTCAAGGTTAGGAGCTTTAGCTGAAAAGGTGGACCGGTTGTTGACTTATGTATAACGACTCCGAAATGGAGTTTTGATGGTTTCATTGGGTGCTTTTTGACTTAGGAGCGTGTCCGGATAGTGATTTGGAGGTCCGTAGTTGAATTAGGCTTGAAATGGCGAAAGTTAGAAACTTAGAAACTTTGAAAAATTAGAAGTTTGACCGAGAGTTGACTTTGGGGTTACCGGGCTCGGATTTTGGTTTCGGGAGTTAGAGTAGGTCCGTGCTGTCATGTGTGACTCGTGTTCAATATGTGAGGTCAATCGGACGTGATTTGATAGGTTTCGGCATCGAATGTAGAATTAGGCTTGAATCGATGTGCGATTCGTGGTTTTAGCGTTGTTGATGTGATTTGAAGGCTCGACTAAGTTCGTATCGTGTTTTAGGACTTGTTGGTATATTTGGCTGAGGTCCCGGGAACCTCGGGTGAGTTTCGTGTGGTTAACGGATCAATTTTTGGACTTGGAGAACTGCTGAAAGTTTCTGGTGCACTGATCTAGTTTCCTTATACGCGACCCCATAGGCTAATTGGAGTAGCTGTGGTATTTTTTTCAATGTTGTTGCTAGTTCTGGTATGCGATCGCAAAAGCTGGGGAATTAGTGCATCGCGAGCGTATGGGCTAAGCCGCGTTCGCGAAGAGGAAAGGAGGCAAGAGCTTGCCACGCACATTGTTTTCTACGAACGCATGGGTCTATTGCGTTCGCGTAAGTGTGTATGCGATCGCGTAGAGGAAGTTCTGGGGGCAATGGAATCTGTGCTACGCAATCACGGAGGTGTTTCCGCAATCGTGATTAAGGATATCTGGGCAGACTTTAAATTTTTCAAAAACGAGGGTTTGCATTCATATCACAAATTTGATTTTGGGAGCTTGGTTGGAGGCGATTCTGGGGGAGATTTTCAAGGGAGTGATTGGGGTAAGTGATTCTTACTTATTTTTGATTAAATTCATGTTTAGATCTTTGATTTCATAATTTAATTAGTGATTTGGGTTGAAAAATTGGGGGGAAATGGAGGAAAGTTCTTAGGCCGAATTTTGGAGATTTGATCGAGACTTTGGTATCAGATTTGAGTAATTTTAGTATGGGTGTACTCGTGGTTGAATGCGTGTTCAGATTTTGTGACTCTTATCGGACGTGGGCCCGAGGGTTGACTTTTGAGCTGACTTTTTGAATTTTGATTAAGAACTTAGTATTTTCTTATGGAATTGATTCTTTTAGCTCATGTTGATTGTATCAAACTGATTGTGGCTAGATTCGAGGCATTTGGAGGCCGTTTTGTGAGTCAAGGGCTTGTTGGAGTAGAGTTTTGCACAGTTTAAGGTAAGTAACACTTCTAAGTTCTGAGGGTATAAAACCCTGAATTACATGCTAGGTGATTGATGTTGAGGTTAAGCGCACGTTAGGTGACGGGCGTGGGCGTGTACCGTAGAAATTGTGATTTAGTCAATTCCCTGGAACTGCGTAGCTATTTTATTTGAACATTTTTGTTGTACTCTATGTGTTAGAGCGCTTGAGCTGTGATTCATGCTAGAGATCATGTTTAGGCTGTATGCTGGTACTATTGGGACCCAAAGTGGTTGTTCTTTTTTGTTGAGTTATCTATTTAATTGTAGTTGTGTACTCAGTCAAATTCATCACTATGTGTCATATCTCAGACTCTGTTATCGTATATTTTCATATCCCGTATCATTAATTTGGGCTGCTTAGCATGAGTGTTGTGAGCCCGAGAGACTTGAGAGATTGGTAACTGAGTGGGGGCCTGAGTGCCGTGCTGTGAGTGATATCTATATATTATGTGGATTAGGTTGCATACCGCTACAAGTCTTATGGCTATATATAAGTGAATCGGGTTGTAAGCCGTAACAACCCTTATGCCTATATATATATGTGGATCGGGTTGCATGTCGCAACAAGCATTATGGCATATATATATGGATCGGGTTGCACGCCGCAACAGGCCTTATGGCTATATGTGGATCAGGCTGCACGCCGCAGCAGGTATCGTACAATGCTAAGTGACTGAGCGTGACGAGCGAGAATTGAGACGGGCAGTTTGAACTCTCTGAGAGTATGAGTACTTGGGATTTCACTGTGTTGCATCACATACGGTATTCACATTGGCATGTAGCTATAGAGACGTCATACCCTTCTTATCAGTCATACTTGGCATATTTTATCTGTGCTAAACTTAACTGTTGAACCTAGAAGCATGCCTTCTTTTCTGTATTATTAAACTCCGTATCTGTACTGTATTGTTTGAGCTCATCACTGCTTTCAGACCACAGATTAGACTTGTTACTTATTGAGTTGGTTGTACTCACGCTACACCCTGCACTTCGTGTGCAGATCTAAGTGTTTTCGGGCACAGCGGTTGCTGATTCCTAGTGTTACATCACTTCGGAGATCATCGAGGTAACTTCATTGGCATTCGCAGACCTTGACTCTCCTCCTTTATCTTTTAGTCTTGTTTATACTATTCTACTTTCCTAGACAGTGTTCCATTGGTTAGACCATGTGGTTATGTAGATGCTCGTGTACTCCGTGATGCCCGGATCTTTTGGGAGAGTTTTGTACTGAGTTACGATGTCTATATTCCATTTTTACGAAATTCTTACTTATTTAAACCTATTTTGTATATTTGGGAATTTTTTTAAAAAGATGTTGGTATGTGTGAGACATCGACTTGCCTAGTACCATGTTAGGCGCCAACACGAAATGTCAGGTTTTGGTTCGTGACAAGTTGGTATCAGAGCCTAGGTTACATGGTCTCGCGAGTCATGAGCAGGTTTAGTAGAGTTACAGATCGGTACGAGACATCTGTACTTATCTTCAAGAGGATATCGAACCCTTGGGAAAACTTCACATTCTTGTATTCTTGTTGTGCGTATTTATTAATTTCGGGAACTGAACTTCTGTAATTCTATCTCTCATAGATATTGAGGACACGTGCTACCGGACAGGACGGACAGCCACCAGTACCACCGGCTAGGGCCACGAGAGGCCGAGGTCGCGGTAGGGGCCATGGTAGGGACAGAGGTGCAGCTCGTACAGCAGCTAGAGCAGCACTTGCAGATCCACCAGTTGCCCCAGCTCAGGAGCAGGTTCTAGATGTGGTTGAGTCGGTGGGACCAGCTCAGGCACCAGCTGTACCTATTGTGATTCCAGGCCTTCAGGAGGCTCTGGCCCAAATATTGACTATTTGCACTAGCCTTGCTCAGGCGGTCTCTGTTCCGACCGCAGCAGCCACTTCTCAGGTCAGGGGAGGTACTTAGACTCCCGCCGCCTGTACTCCAGAGTAGGTGATGAAGGGACTTCAGACACTGGAGGTACTACCAGCCCAGCAGGTTGTAGCTCCTCAAGCCCAGGTGGATCCCATTATGACTGATGATGAGCAGAGGAGACTGGAGAGATTTGGGAGGCTCCAGCCTCCATCATTCTGTAGGGCTGAGTCTGTGGATGCCCAAGACTTCTTGGGCAGGTGCTAGTATATTCTTCACAGGGCAGGTATTATTGAGACCAGTGGGATCTCATTCACTACTTTTCAATTTACTGGGGCTGCCTTCAGATGGTGGGAGGCCTATGAGAGGCGCAGGCCAGTCGGTGCAGCACCACTTACATGGCATGAGTTCTCCGTTCTCTTCTTGGAGAAGTTCGTGCCACAGGCTCACAGGGAGGAGCTGCACAGACAGTTTGAGCAGCTATGTCAGGATGGCATGTTTGTTACCCAATATGAGATGAGGTTTTCAGAGTTGGTTCGTCACGCAGTTTGGTTGGTTTCCACTGAGAGAGAGAGAGAGAGAGAGAGAGAGAGAGGATTAGGAGGTTCATCGATGTCCTCACCTATCAGTTCATTTTCTTATGACTCAGGAGAGTGTATCAGGTGCTACATTCGATGAGGTGGTTGATACTGCTCGGCGGATGAGGAGAGGGAGGCCAAGAGGCCTCGTGGTTTGGGTGGTTTCGATGATGTTGCTTATGGGGGAAGTTCCACCGCAGGAGGGGTCGTCCTTATAGGCCCGCTCAGATGACTCGTCCAGTTCGTCGTGGTGTATCATCTAGCCATGGTTCATACAGTGCCCGTCTGGGTCAGTCATCTCTCAGTGCTCTCCCAGCTAGAGTTCGTCCCGTGCTCTTTCAATTCTGGGTTCGTCTACATCGGGCTCTTCTAGCGAGTATTCTGGTTCTCGAGGCTTGATCCAGTCCCTACCACCATTGTCGGATCGGGGTTGCTACGAGTGTGGGGAGCTTGGTCATATCAAGAGGCAGTGCCCCCCACTTCTTGGGAGGTCCAGTTCAGCAGCGGGGGCAGACTATGACTTCAGCACAAGTTACATCACCACCCGTCCAGCCAACTCGATGTGGGGCTCAGGCAGCTAGGGGTCTCCCGAGAGGGAGAGGCCGATCAAATGGTGGTCAGGCCCAATTCTATGTTATTCTTGCTAGGCCAGATGTCGTTGCTTCAGGCCAAATGTTGTTGCTTTTGTATTATTTGACCCTGGTTCCACTTATTCGTATGTATCATCGTATTTTGCTCATTATCTGGATATGCCATGTGAGTCCTTAATTTCATCTGTTCATGTATCTATGCCAGTGGGCGATACTATTGTTGTGGACCGTGTATATCGGTCATGTGTACTGACTATTGGGGGATTCGAGACTAGAGTTGATCTCTTAGTGCTTAGCATGGTTGATTTCGACATGATTTTAGGTATGGATTGGTTGTCTCCATGTCCTGCTATTCTGGGTTGTCACGCTAAAGCCGTGACATTGGCGATGCCAGGGTTGCCAAGGATCAAGTGGAGAGGTTCTCTAGATTATGTTCCCACCAGAGTGCTTTCATATTTGAAGGCCCAACGAATGCTTAGGAAGGGGTTCTTATCTTATTTGGCCTTTGTGAGGGTAGTTGGTACTGATACTCCTACTACTGATTATGTTCCGGTGGTGCGAAATTTTTCGAATGTGTTTCCTGCAGACCTGTCGGGCCTGCCGCCCGACAGGGATATTGACTTTGGTGTTGAATTGGTGCCGGACACTCAGCCCATATCTATTCCTCCGTATTGTATGGCACCAGCTGAGTTGAAGGAATTGAAAGAGCAGCTTTAGGAACTTCTTGATAAGGGATTTATTAGGCCTAGTTTGTCGCCTTGGAGTGCACCGGTTTTGTTTGTGAAGAAGAAGGATGGTACTATGTGGATGTGCATCGACTATAGGCAGTTGAACAAAGTTACAATCAAGAATAGGTATCCTTCGCCGTGCATTGATGACCTATTTGACTAGCTTCAAGGAGCGAGGGTGTTCTCTAAGATAGTTTGAGGCCTGGGTATCACCAATTGAAGATTCGGGACTCGGATATTTTAAATACTGGATTCAGGACCCGTTATGGTCACTATGAGTTCCTTGTGATGTCTTTTGGGCTGACCAATGCCCCAGCAGCATTCATGCATCTGATGAACAGTGTATTTCAGCCTTATCTTGACTCGTTTATCATAGTATTCATTGATGATATCCCGGTGTACTCTCGTAGCCAAGAGGAGCACGCCCAACATTTGAGGATTGTACTGTAGCAGCTGAGGGAGGAGAAGCTTTATACCAAGTTCTCCAAGTATGAGTTTTGGCTTAGTTCGGCGGCATTCCTGGGCACGTAGTGTCTAGTGAGGGGATTAAGGTGGATCCTAAGAAGATATAGGCGCTTCAAAGTTGTCCCAGGCGGTCCTCAGCTACGAAGATCAGAGCTTTCTCGGCTTGGCCGGTTATTATCGTCGCTTCGTGGAGGGTTTCTCGTCTATTGCATCGCCTTTGACCAAATTAACCCATAAGGGTGCCCCTTTTAGGTGGTCGGATGAGTGTGAGGAGAGCTTTAAGAAGCTTAAGACTACCTTGACCACAGGTCTAGTTTTGCCTTCAGCTTCAGGCTCTTATACAGTGTATTGTGATGCTTCTCAAATTGGTATTGGATGTGTATTGATGCGGG